>JARHVA010002663.1:1757500-1930000 GCA_037957365.1 Torreya grandis | reverse complement strand
TGTTAAGTTTTGAGCCTAGTTGATTTGTTCCAAATTTTAGGTCATGTGATGTAGTGTGACAAAAGATATGTATGTGCAAAGTTGGGCTCCCAGGTATTTTGACAGTGTTTTCTATGTTCAAATAGAGTCAAGTAAGTAGTTTATTGACATCATATATCTCTTGAATTAATATTTAAGGAGGAAATGGTCACATGGGTTTATTTAATAGTTTTTTGAGTTCTTATGCACTAAATCCTAGGTCATGCACTGAAGCACATCAAAAGATATCCATGTTCAAAGTTGGCCTCCCAAAAAAAAATTTGACATTGTTGTATCTATGACAGAATAATTTGAGAAGGCATTTTAATGGAGATATATCTCACTCATATGTGGGTTTCAGAAGTAGTTTGTTAAATGGATGGATTATCCTATGTAAAGAGATCATATGGTCTAAATTTGAGATCATACATCTAAGTGTATAAGAATTTATTAAGTTTTAAAAATCGCTACTCAAGTAGATAAGAAAGGTTCCCATAGTCAAATATGCAAGAGGCAAAGTTAGAACAAGTCTCAAGGAGATCGATGGAGTGCGTTTGCTCTAAGATGTCAAGAAGTAGAGAGATGAGGACAAGTGTATGATGTTTAACACTAAGAAGAGATGAAGACCAAGATTCTTCCAAGGATCAACAATGAGAATATGATCATACAGATAGTAATCAATGGTGTGTATTAAATTTAAGAGGTCAAAGTGATATTTGTTTAGCATTGTTAAATACCAAGTTATGTACAAGAGATTGATGGAGAGTGTTGAGTTAAAGTTCCCAGATTGCATGAGATGAGGTCAATTGTCAGATGTTTAACATTTGAGCATTGGCACCTATGCATAAAAGTTCAGACAAGATCAATGGTGTGTAATTGATCTAATCAGTGAGGACACAAGATGTGATCAAAGTGTCCAAAGTTTAACTATGATCATTTGCATTTGAATATTTGAATATTGCAAAGGGAAAAAATAGATCTCTATATTTTATCCATATCTTTTGATAAAAGATGAATTTGCTCCTGGTGTAAAAATAAAAGTGGTAGAGGACCCCAAGATGCATATGAAAATATTAATTTAAAGATCTAGAAGTGTGTGTAGTCAAAGATATTAAGGTTCAAAGTTGAATGTTTGTTTGTGCATGGACTATAAGTGATTTGAGAAGGATATTTGAGCTTGTTTTGATATTATTTTGATATCTCATGTTGAATTAGATATTGAAGAGTGTTATAGACTCCATAAGGATGCTCTGTGTGGATTTTATAGGTGTGATCAATCTATCTTGAGTATGAATAATGATTAAGTTATTGATTATGTGTTTGATCATAATGTTCTTGTGTACCAAGTCAGTGTTTGAATTGTTTGAGCATACGCAGAGGTGAGAAAAGATGATTGTGATCATTTAAGGATATCAAAGGGGGCATAAGGAGTGGACCCATGTATTTAAAAGTGGTCTTTTGTTATTTTTTTGAATGATGAAGTTCTAAATGGGTGAATAGGTCTCCATGAGACCTATAAGAGCTACAATGGCCTTATTAAAAAGTGTAGCCGCTTAAGGATGACCCATATATGTAATGGACAACCTATAAAGATTGTATTGAGCTATGTCTCAATTAGATAGATGCCTTAAGGGTTAAGGCATGCCTAATATCTGACTAAAATGGTGTTGATCATGATTGCTCTATAAATAGTGAAACCAAATGTGTTAGTTTCTAGACATGTAAGACTTGGATGAGGGAATGTGAATGTGGAACCAAGTGAAGGTAAGAATATTTGAAAGAGAAGGTATAGGTTAATGAGGAAAATTAGAGAGTGAAGAGGACTAGACATGATTGTCTAATTAAGTTGGTGTGGGAGGACATACAATTCAGTTGACTTAATGAGCCTAGAGAAGGTAGAATGAGAAAGTTGCTCAAGAGGTTGTTTGAGAGAGTATATTATGAGTGAAGGCAAGGTGAAGACTATATGAGCTTAGTGATTGATCTGAGAGATAGATCAGAGTGTGGAATATGTGTATGAAAATTTGGTCATGTTTTTATTGTTATGATAGAGTTATTGTATGTGTGTTAAAGTGAGAGACTTGGGAGAGTTTTAAGAGAGGCTTATAAATGTGAATTGGGGAGTGAAGGAGGGGTAGAGTGCCCTATGTATGAGTTGATGAGAAGATCAGTTTGAGGACTATTTGTATGACCTTTTAGTCATAATTATATTGTCATAATAATGCTCTTATTATTTGAGTATGAGTGAAGGTGAAGAGTGATTATCATAGGTTCATCAGCAAGTGTTAAAGATGTCAGTTCAAAGGTGGATGTGTTCATAGGTTTTGTTTTGGTAGCTCAATATCTAAGGTGGTTGCAACCTCATTATAAGGTAAAACTTTATAAAAGTCTTGTTGTTGTTGCAACTCAGCTAGACAGGTGTGGTATCACCTTATGGGATTATAGTATCACTAAATAGGGATTGTAGTTCCTTGATTAGTTGCATCTTGTCTAAATTGGATCTTGTTATTATAGGATAGTAGTCCAATTGTAGGTTCTAGTAGGTTTTATTCACCAAGAGGGTTTCCCATGTATGTCATGGGTTATTTGCTTGATCTTACACTGTCTTTCTTGTTCAATGCTATGAATGATGTGTATGCCTCATGAATATATGTATTGAATTATTAAGAGTTTGAAAGGATTGGAACTAAAGTTGAAATATCTGGGCTCACTGAGTCACCCCCCCAGTGATTGTACCACTAATAGGTCGACCAACTAACAAATTTAGAAGAAGAATACCTTGTTTCTAGAGGCCCCATACTTCCTCTTAAAGATAAATTTCTATATGAGACACTTAAATCATTTATAAATCTATGTTATATAGCTTTGTGATTAGATAAAAGTTGGGACTAGTCGAGACACATTCAAAGATAGATTTTGATTTAGATCTTTCATAGTCATTATCATATAACATGGCATAGGATCCTACTTCACTCCTAATTAAGAAACTAGAGGAACAAAAATAACCATTAAAAATACTCAACAAGGGAAAAGAGCCACTTCATAGATCACATCCTATAGTGAGTAGAGAACAAGACACACATAAAAGGGTTAACATAGTTTTCAAATAGAGATAAGTCTCATGACATCTTGCTTACATTATTAGATAAGGAGATGATTAGACTTCCTCTTACTATCATCATCTAGCACACTATTTGCACTAGGTACAAAATAAGCCATATTAAAATTTTCATAAGATAAATGGACATTCAGATAATCATTGTTATGCACTTTGAGACTACATTAAATAATATGTCAATCGAGGCATTATATAATTCACATAGGAAGCACCAACATCTCAATCTCCATAGTCTCCTAGATCACACTCTTCTACAATAGAGTTATCCTAAGATGTTCCCTTTTAACGATCCATTGGTTACTCATCATATGATCCATGTGGTTTTTAGGACACATGTTTATGAGTGATCTAATGCACCATATATTTAATAGATATGGAAGCCATTTCACAGAGATCAGAGCACACTCTTAGTTTGTACACCAATTAATATTTTTGGAAACAATCATAGAGATCATAGCATAATCTTAGTTCACACACCAACTAAGATATTTGGAAATAATCATAGAGATCATAGCATAATATTTTTTAACATTCTTATCAATATATTTGGAAATAATCACAAAGATCATAGCACAGTCTTAGTTTGCATGCCAATCAAGATATTTCAAAACAATCACAGAGATCAGAGTATAGTCTTATTTTAACCACTAATCAAGATATTTGCAATAAATCATAGATATCAGAATGTCATCTAATAGTTAATAAAGATATTTTCTAGAGATCATAGATCTCAAATCATAGTTTTAGCATAGAAACCAATCAAGCTCTTTTCTATAGAATCTAAACACCTAGCCACTAGCAGTGTATCACACACAATTTTAGTTCTAGAGTCTACTTCTACACTGACACAACATGAGTAGTATGGTCATTTATTCACCATGTCATCTAGGTTTAGATAGTGCATACTAAAATTAAATTATCTACATGTATATATCCTACAAAACACTTGTAAAACCTATACCAATAAATAGCATTCCTAGTCCACTACACATGTCTACTTAAACATTTGTAAATAGATAAAAATCATTACCATTACTTAGACAAATATCATATACTAGTATCACCATTTAACACAATAAAAATAATATAACACATGTAAACATGCATAATTTAACTAGATCAAGATACCAATATACTCGTTACCCATATAAATAATAAACATCCATATATATAACTCAAAAATTAGTTTCAATACAAATATTTTACATCGCTAAATAATACAGGCATGACTATTAGGACCAGCCCCCTCACTCTCACTCTTAGACATATCCATACTAGAACTAGAGGTCCCACTATATTTTGATGACCTTGAGTGATGATTGCATCTGTAGACACCTAAAACTGGCCATAACTAGCTTTTGACTGAACTTTAGATCGATTTGTACCAACCACTGCAAATTAAGCCTAGGAATAACTAAATGTCCCAAATTTGTTTGTGCATCATTCATCAAAGCTTAGAATCACATTGAGGCATCCCTAATTGGGGTATCTTATCATATACAACCATAACCTCTTATGGATTCATCCCTAATCATCTTACAACATTACAACAGTTAATTTAGCCTATGGACCTATTAAGTGGGACACATGAGCAAATATCAAATCTTAAAAGAGCTAAAAGGATAATTAAAATCAATTAAAAATCTAAATCGAAATAAATACCTAGTTGAATTATCTATTTGAAATTAATGCATAACTAAAAATGGAAATTTAAAAATGCAAATATCCTAGCCTCTCATCATGACCTTTTGTGAGTTGTCAAGCTCTTTGAAAATATCCTAAAATATGTCATTTTGGGGACCCATGCCTATTAATTAAAAATCATAATTACTTGACAACTATTAACTCTACTGAGGTTATATTTGACTTAGCTAGGTTAAGTTTAAACTGATTCCAAGCCTTAACTCCACCTTGACTCACCTTAGGTTGGGGTTAGATCCATTTTGCTATAAATACAATGCCTTGCCTATTGAATTTTAAGCTATTTTTGTGCAAAGTTATCATGCACAAATGACTTCAAAGTTTGTATATTGTAGAGTTATAGTGTAGGTTTTGTTTCATGAGATTCATATCAATAGTTTTATAATGCCAAAATATTGATCCAAACTACACTGAGCCATATTGAATCCAATAGTGCCAAGGAGAGAAGGAGCCAACAAACCTCCTTTACCAAAGACTCTTTGAAGCACAAATCGAGTAAGCCACTCAAAAATAAATTTAGATCTCTCAAGGAAGGTAAAATATTTGTTATCTTTTTCATTGTAGTTGTGATTTCACTTGTCTTTTGTTAACTAAGCTCACCCCTAAGATCTAGGCTTGTAAGTGTTAGTGTTAGTGTGTTACTTTGAGTTTTTGTTGCTTGAACTAACATGTTATTAACCTCCCTTCTTGGATTCCTATGATCACAAATGGCATGTCCAATGGGACTTTTAAACATCTAATATAGCAAGGAGATAAAAATGTTGCTCTTATTTTTTCTATTGAGTGCTTGACAATCTTCAAAATCCAATTTTTAACATTATTTTTTACGTATTCTATTTTTTATTGATACATAGATTACATAGAGACTGATATTGGTTATAATATAACTAATGTAAATTCTACCTGACCAGCGTTGATTCACCCAAAACTAATGTCGACCTCTATGTGCATCACCCAAAACTAACATTGGTCTCTATGTACATCACACATAATCGATGTTGGTCTCTGTATAGAATAATAGGTTGATAGGCCATCTTTCAAAGCTTCATTTGGGGTCATTCAAACTTTATTTTTTATGATTTTTTTAAAACCACGTGTTTGCTCCTAAATTTTTAGAATATGATATCAATTTACCTTCAAGTTGTATAAATGTTTCATAAAATCTCTAAAGCCCCTAACACTTTCTGCAGGACCCAAAGGCCACAAGGAGACATTTAAAATGATTCTAACTTGCAATTTTCACATTTCAAATTGGTGTTTTAAGAATCTTTTTGTTTAAATAATTTTTGTTTTATTTCAATATTTTAACAAAAAATGCCAAGGGGCCAAATTTCATAAACATTTTACTTTGGTGCATTAAAATAAATGCTCACACTTAGATTATATACTCTTAAGAGTGTTTGATTTTTATGCTCATTCTTTCAAATTTGTTATTTTTTGCAAAATTATTGATGCGTGTATGCTCTCTCCCCATCCCCTTTAAGGAACTCAAGTGACCAAAAATTCTCTTTCTTTATATTTTTTCCTTGTCTAAAGGCATGAAAAAAATGTCACTAAGGCTCTCCTCAAATCCTTATGGTTTGGGTGATTTAAACATGACCCAAAAGTATTTTCACTTGTCATTTATTTTCATGTATCTTGGCTTGTCAATGGGATTTCATCACATCCTCATGGGTTTTCTAGGGAAGCATTGACCTAGGAATTCATCTCCTATCATCATTTCAACTCCACTCCATAGTGGGGTATACAAATTAAGGTTGACTTTTTGGGATGTTTGTGTTAGGGTGTGGAGCTAAAAGCTTCAACTGTTGCAGACATGGAGGAGGTTGCTGAGTTCCAGAAGTACTGGCATCGGCAGTATAACTGACGTTGGTCACATACAGTGCAGAAGGCAACCAGCATCGGCAGGGAGTCAGCCGATGTCGGTCAGCACCAGTCAGACAGGGACTGACGTCGGTCGCCTATGTGTTCCAGAACTATTCGTTACACGAATAGTTAGTTAGTTGAACTGAGTGTTTGCATGTTAAAGGGCTAATTATAGTCTCAAGCTGTGTGTCTAATTATTGTAATTAGAGGTCTATTTTTGTATGCATGGGATTCTATTTAAAGACCCATGAGGCATGTATTGTAATTAAGAAGGCAAGTAAAGCATTGAAGCAAGAAATCAAGGTCAAGGAGATCTACAAGGTGTAAGGTCAAGGAGATCAGCTGAAGCATTCAAGGAGGGGATAACAACTCAGGTTGTTGAGTTGGTTGTGGTTGAGCAAGGGAGAGAGGGAAGAAGTCCTTGAGGTGTGGCAAGCCTTTGAGGTGGAAGAAGTGGCATCTTCTTTATTGTATTTTCTTCTAAGAGTATTTAATACAAGAGTGTGTATTGTCTCTCAAATTCTTTGTTGTTTCAAGTTTCTAGTTACTTAATCATTCTGGTATAATTCCGTGTTTAATTGCTTATAAGAAAAGTAATCAATTGTGCTTCCTTGGAGGGGTTCCTAACAGTTGGTATCAGAGTAAAGGTTTGCAGGGAGCAGGTTATTGTTTGATTACAGGTCATTCTCAGGGGTTTTTGATTGAGTGGGAGTACAGCAATGGTAGAATAAAGTAAGCTAAAAATGGAGAAGTTTAATGGCAAGAATTATCAACATTGGAGGATGCAGATAGAGGATTATCTGTATCAGAAAGATTTGTACTTACCATTGGGTGGGGTTGCATGCAAGCCCACAGATATGAAGGATGAAGAATGGAATGTTTTTGATCAGAAGGCTCTAGGATCCATAAGGTTAAGCCTTGCATCGTCTGTGATTTCTAACTTATCACAGTTTAAGACAATGGAAGAGTTGATAAAGTCTTTGGCAAATTTATATGAAAAGCCCTCAACGTCAAAAAGGTATTTCTTATGAAGCAGTTATTTACTTTGCAAATGCAGGAAGGTGGATCGGTATATACTCATCTTAGTGATTTCCATGGTTTGGTAAACCAGTTAGCTTCAGTTAATATTGTTTTTGATGATGAAGTAAAAGCTCTCTTAATTTTATGTTCTTTACCTGAAAGTTGGGATAGTTTGGTTATGGCAGTAAGTAATTCTGCGTCTGCTTCTAAAATCTTAAAAGTTGATGATGTTGTGAGTGTAATCTTGAATGAATAAATACGTAGGAAAAGTACAGGTGAATCATCAGGGAATGCTCTAAGTGCAGAAAGCAGGGGAAGGCAAAGAGAGAAGGTGGAGCAAGGGAAATCAAAGTCGAAGATGGAAAGGAGATCCAAATCCAAAGGTATCACCTGTTGGTTTTGTGGAAAGAAAGGACACACAAAGAAGGAGTGTTGGTTGAGGGATAAATAAAATCAACATGAAGGTAATGAAGAAGCAAAAGATGCAAATATTGTGGTACAGGATGCTCTCATACTGTCTTTGGATAGTCAGGTAGGATCATGGGTTTTAGATTCTGGTTCTTCTTTTCATGCAACTCCAAATAGAGATTTGTTCCATGAGTATGTCCAGGGAGACTTTGGAGAGCTTTATTTAGGGGATGGTATGCCTTGTCAAATGGTTGGCAAAGGGAAAGTGTAGCTGGAATTGCAGACAGGCAACACATGGGTGTTGAAGGAGGTTATGCATGTCCCAGTCTTGAAGCAGAGTTTGGTTTCTGTAGGAAGGTTGGGTGATGAGGGATGTAAATTAACCCTCATAGAAGATTCTTGGAAGGTTACCAAGGGTGCACTTGTTTTATCAAGAGGTAATAAAGTAGGTACTCTTTATCTATCTACTTGTATTACTGATTCTACTTCTGGTTTATCTACTTCAGCTGTAGATTCGAAGATGTGGCTTAATAGGCTTGGTCACATGAATAAGAAGGGAATGGACATTCTTGAATCAAAAGGTATGAGTTTAGATTTAGAAGGCATAGATAGAGTTCATTGCAGGAAAAGGAAATTTGATGCTTTTGACAAGAACAGGGAAGCCTTGGTGTTTATAGAGGAGATGATGGATAGAGATCAGTCACAGGGGCTGAATAATTTTGAGCAGGGTAGTATAGACAGGGTTGTGATCCAAGATGAGCTCGTGGATAAAGAAGTCATCACTTATAGAAAAACACAGGTACCAACATTGGTCTCATGGCACCGACATCGGCCAGACAGGTACTGACATCAGTCATGTGCAGACCAGTAGGGTCGGTAGAGTCAGCAGGAGAAGACCGACGTCGGTCAAGCAAAAACTAACATCAGTAGAAGGGACACTGGCGTCAGCCAGGGAAATGATGTTGGTAGTTAGGGTCAGTGTAGGGAACCGACATCGGTCGAGTGCAGACTGGGAGATGGCCGAGATCGGTCACTGGAACGGATGTTGGGCAGACAGTAAGCTGTTAAGGAGTCTCAAATGCCCATATGGAGGTCAAAAAGGGTATGTGAACCTCATATTCGTTGTTCACCTTCTTTATTTTATTTTTTGCTTATTGATGGTCAAGAACCAGGAAGATATGAAGAGGCAATGCAGGTAGAATCCAGAAACAGTGGGAGCTTGGCATGGATGAGGAGTGTGAGTCCTTGGAGAAGAACCAAACAGGGGTTTGTTGGTGGAGTTGTCAGCTAGAAGAAAGCACTGGATAAGGGATGGATTCTTAAGTTAGAGACAAGAGTCGATAGATACGTGAGACAGAAGGCCAGGGTATATGGTTTTGAGTAGGTTGCAGGACAATGGAGGTTTGACCATTGTATTTTTCTTTACCAGGTTGGATAATATTAGCTACATTATCCTGTTACTATATGTTGTTGCTTGTTGCAGGGTTACATATACAGGGAGTTTCTGAGCTAAGGATAAATTTAGGTCAGAGGTATGTCATGAAAAATTTGGGAGCAGCAAAATTCTTTTGGCATAAGAGACATGGAAGATCACAAGTTGATTTTGTCTCCAGTGGGAGTTGTCAAAAATTTCAAATGTGGCAGGGGACTTGGATGACAGGTATAGCATCACAAGTTGTGTGGTGGTTGGTCTTCAGGGGTGAGCTTGAAGAGGGATACAGAGCCAAGAGAAAAAACTAGATGGTGTATAGGTACAGGTACAGTTGCAGCTATTTATCTCCAAGTGGGAGATTGTTAGGGTGTGGAGCTAAAAGCTTTAACTGTTGCAGACATGGAGGAGGTTGCTGAGTTCCAAAAGTACTAGCATCGGCAGTGTAACTGACATTGGTCACATACAGTGCAGAAGGCAACCAACATTGGTAGGGAGTCGGTCGACGTCGGTCAGCACCAATCAGACAGGGACCGACATCGGTCACCTATGTGTTCCAGAACTGTTCGTTGCATGAACAGTTAGTTAGTTGAACTGAGTGTTTGCATGTTAAAGGGCTAATTATAGTCTTGAGCTACGTGTCTAATTATTTTAATTAGAGGTCTATTTTTGTATGCATGGGATTCTATTTAAAGACCCATGAGGCATGTATTGTAATTAAGAAGGCAAGTAAAGCATTTAAGAAAGAAAGCAAGGTCAAGGAGATCTACAAGGTGTAAGGTCAAGGAGATCAGCTGAAGCATTCAAGGAGGGGATAACAACTCAAGTTGTTGAGTTGGTTTTGGTTGAGCAAGGGAGAGAGGGAAGAAGTCCTTGAGGTGTGGCAAGCCTTTGAGGTGGAAGAAGAAGTGGCATCTTCTTTAATGTATTTTCTTCTAAGAGTATTTAATAAAAGAGTGTGTATTGTCTTTCAAATTCCTTGTTGTTTCAAGTTTCTAGTTACTTAATCATTCTAGTATAATTCTGTGTTTAATTTCTTATAATAAAAGTAATCAATTGTGCTTCCTTGGAGGGGTTCCTAACAGTTTGCTTGAGTGGTTAAGCAAACTTTGTTAGTAATATACTGCCTTAGACTGTAAGGGCAACTTAAACATTACACTATACTGAGCAAGTGATAGATGTAGTGGTTGTGAAAAGGATAATACATTTTCACAACAAACTATTTGATGTGGATGCAAATGATGTGAGCATCTCTTATATTAGCCACACTTGGGACCATCTATAAATGCATGAAAATTTAGTTTTAGAACAACCCCACTTGTCACGAAAATACTATTGATGTAGGGTGAATATCTTGAAGTTCCATGTCATAGTAAAAACTCTTAGGAGAAGAGGGGGACTAAAAACCCTACTTTTCATGCACTTTTGTTTTTGGATTAACACTTAAAATCCTCTCAAGAGTGAGTATATTGATGAAATTTGATAGTACTATGCAACCTTATCAATTTTAGGATCTAGGACATTACACTTAGGTGTTTTATGTCATTTTATCCTTTATTGCATGGTTTTTGGAGTCTAAGATAACTATTTTTATTTATTATGCCATGTTAAAATGAATCTTGTGTTCACATCTATCCATTTTTTGAGGAGGTTTTATGCCATCTATTTGACACCATACCTTTGCCTTAGTCTTTTGACAAATCTTTATGTGTGTCACTTGATTGGAAAGGGTAACGTTACACTACCCAATCCATTTCAAGTTTTATACCTTAGAGTCTTAAAACCAACCATTGATTACATCTTTAGAGAATTATAACATCATTACACTTCTCGATTCATTTTGTATACTTGTTTGTATTATGTCCAAGTTTCCAATTTGAAACCAATTCACATATGCCTTTTAGATCCTTATCTAGTGCCATTATGCCATTCAATTTTGTCTATCTTGTTTTTGTATCGAAGAAGCCTAGTTTTCTTAAGTTGAGTTTTTAATTAACCTTTACAAGTTCAAATTCAAGCATTGATTGATTTCTATTTATGCCTTGTCTACTTTGGGCCTAAACACTGATCTTTCTCTTTTGGATTGTGCAACTTAGATTAATTATTTACCCAATTTAAAAAGTATTGTTTATGCCTTTATTTGGGAGAAATAACCTATATTCCTCATGCCTTTTGTTTCATGTCTTATGCCAATTGACCAAGTTCATGTTTGATTCCATATGCCTTGTCTATGCCAAAGTGTTTCATATTTGTTAGATTAATCATTCCTTATTTATTTAAGTCTAGATTTTCTGCTTGTTTTGCCAAAAGTCCTAGCACATGCCAATTTTGAACCTAGATTTTGATGTTGTGTTTGGCCAAAGGACCTATCAACTTTTTATTTTCTTATATTAGACTTGTTTGAAACACTTTAAACCTAGAGTTTGGCATTTTGATTTTATTTCATCCACTTGACCATTTGTTTAAAACGTTTGACGTTAGATATTTGATGTAAAACATTTGACATTAGATTATTTTATACTAAGTTTTAGCATAGACCCTTTTGGAGATACAACTCCATCCCTTTGACCAAGTTAGAACAAGTTTGAGCCATTTGTCCTTTAGACATTGTTTTTCAAAATTTATAGAACTTCATGCCTTTTGTGGAATGTTCATCATTGATGTGGATATGTTTCACTACACTTATGGTGGAATCATGTAAAATCCAAGTTATGATATAATGGCCGCATAAATTGATTTTTTTTGAGACCCCTATGGTGAAGAAGTGGTTTGTGAGATAGATACATATCCTCCATACAATTCTTAATTTTGGGAACAAAGCCAAGTAGTAAATTTGGTGGTACCTTCTTCAAGTTTGTTGACATAAGATCTTCATCCCCTCACCACTCATGACATATGATCCTCCACCCATACCATTAACCCTCCTTCAGATTGTGTGAGCAACTGAGATCCATAGCATCTAAGGATTACCATTCTAGGATCTCATCCTTTGGCTTATGTGAGCAACTAAGCACCATAATGCCCTACCATTCCTATTTTAGGACCTTATCCTTTGGCTTGTGCAAGCAATGAATCTCAAAAATTCCCTACCATTTCTATTCCACGACCTAATCCTTTGGCTTCTATGATAAACCAAGCTCCATAATGCCCTAACATTTCTATTCTAGGACCTCATCCTTTGGCTTGTGATAGCAACCAAGATTCATAATGCCTTACCATTTATATACTAGGGCCTTGTCCTTCGGATTTTTCAATCAACAAAGCTTCACAATGCCCTACCATTACCATTCTAATACCTCATACTTTATCTTGTATGAGAAACCAAGATTCACAACACCCTACCATTTCTATTCTAGGACCTCATCCTTTGGCTTATGCGAGCAACCAAGCTCCACAATGCCTTACCATTTCTATACCAGTACCTCATCCTTTGGCTTGTGTGAATAATCAAACTTCAAAACACCCTACCATTACCATTCTAGGACCTTATCCTTTGGCTTGTATGAGCAACTAAGCTTCACAATTCCCTACCATTACCATTCCATAACCTTGTCTTTTGACTTGTATGAGCAACCAAGCTTCACAATGCCCTACTATTACCATTCTTGACCATTCTAATTATGGTAGCTTGTTATCCCAATAAAGTTATCCAATCGCAACTAGATGGTTCACAATTACTATCCTAAGCTGAGAACCAACCTTCATTAATACTATCATTATCCAACCACTAGCCATTCTTCTTCCATTTCCAACCATTCCCCACTTTAGAAAACCCCTACCAATCATCCATCCCCAACCAAGCCAATCAAAACCTCTTCAATTGAGCCAATCATTCGAAGACCAAGATATGTTCAAAACTAGTATTTTACAATTGATTGCAAATCAAGGCCAAGAGAACCAACCAATTTGAGATGTTTTAATTGAAACACCTATTTGTGATGAGTCAACCTATGATTAATCACCTTTTGATCCTTTACTTATTATTGATAAATCTCACTCTGACTAGCCAATCTTTACTGAGTCACTTCTTAATGATTATAATCACCTTTGGGCAAATCATTATCTCAACCATATGCCTATTTTTTAAGAGACTCCCCTTAACAAGCCAGTCTTTAAAGATTTGCCTCTTGACCTTTTCCCATCATTGAGGAGTATCACTTTGACAAACTAGTCTTTTTAGAGGCCATTATGCCATCACAGGTCATTACTTGTCCCATACCAAATATTTAACAAGACATCATTATATTAGTGTCTACACCAGATGAAGAATAAACATTAAAGTAAGGTTATATTCTTGAATCAATATTAGATTTAGCATCAAAATTAGAATCAACATTAGTATCAACATTAGATTTAGAGTCTTCTGAGTTAGACTTGGCTTCAAAATTAGAATATGTTCATGGTTGTACAATATTGTTTATACATACCTCATCCATTAATTTGAATACATTTGTGATCCTTATACAATTTTTGAGAATGATTACTTCAGCTTTGACACAAGTTCTCCTATTATCTTCTACGAAGATTGTGCTTCCTCTCCCCATTCCACTATCATTCCACATACCATTGCCACTAACTAGCCTATCCATTTTATTGACCTTCCACCTCCCACAAGTATCTATTGGGGTCAACATAATCATACCTTATTGCACTACATCCATGGTGACATATCAGTTGTATAAAAATAAGGGGGCCAGACCATATTCATGCAAAAGAAGAACCATCTCCTAGTGAAACATTTCCAGAGGTGCTAGGGGACAATTAAAGTTTAAACTCAGCATCTTCTAGTAAAACCTTATTTAAGGTGATAAAAGATAATAAAAATCAAAAGTCAATGTTTCTTAGTGAAACCTTCTCAGAGGTGCTATGGGACAATCAAGATAACTTCATTGGTGAAAACCTCATAAAGGTGCCAATAGCTAAGCACAATATTTCTTCACTACTGGATGAAGACATTATCAAAGATGAAATCAATAAAACTTCCAATCTACAACATAATTAAATGGTAGCTACTCTTAGGTCCAAACAATATAAAAATCTAATGGTCCTATCAATATCATATTCATAAGTCTTTAACCTCACTACAACCAAAGTTATATCAAATCCAAAATTTAACAACATTATGTGTGCCTGAAAACCTTGATCTCCATTTGTTGCCCAACCATTATACATTCCATTATCATCCACTTTTATATTTCCAAATCAAACCTATCATCCAATATTTAGATGTATTTACCATACTAGATGTATTTTTATTTGTAGAGGCTAAAAAGATACCTTGACTTAATGTTTGAAGGAAATAGAATCAATGACCAATAAACATCACAACAACATTATTGGAATCCAAATCTGCATTAGGTTCTTGGTAGAGTAATTATTCAAAATAGGTGTGGGCTAGTAATTTACATGATTGATTATTTTTGTTGTGTCATATACTGATCATGACATGCATCTCCACATCAGTAGGAATAACATAATCATTCACCTTGGCCAAAAACCATACCCTTATTGTTGCCATTTTCCATGTACCTTGGCCAAAAACCATACCTTTTGCCAAAGGCCATATCATTGGCCAAAAACATTTACCTTGGTGTGTTCTTTGGCCATTTATTTTGTCATTAGTTCATACCCTACCATTTACCTTGCCTTATCACTTGGGGGAAACCCTATTACCATTGTATCCAATTTTCATACCATCCCCATCTTAAAATATTCCATACCATATTTCATTTTACCATGTTGTCTCTATTAGACTAAAACCTATTTTTAACCATCCTACCTATCCCTTTTTATCTTGGTTCCTTTGGTTCTTCTCACACCTTCCACAAGGGGATTCTGATCTAGTTTTAGTAGTTTTTTTAATTCTATGTTTAAATGATAGTCTATAAAAATAGTGTGACAATAGATCTGGCAAGTTATATTTCATTTACATTTGACTGGTGCCTATGATTATAACCACCTATGGAAAAATTAGTGTTCTACCTTATGTTACTAATTATAATTGCCTATGAGAAAATCAGTATCACAAACCTATGTTATTGTTTTTTAATTATAACCACCTATGGAAAAATTAGGGATAACACCTTTACCATGCATTGCCACATCACCTTGCCATTACTATTCTAATTTTCTTGGCCATTTACCTTAATTTGAGAACTTTTTGTAACCTAGTCGAGTCTTACCACCTTTTATGTTGGCAAAAATATTATGACTTGAGGTCTTAATGGGACTATGTAGGTCATGCTCGATTCACATTAAGGTCAGCTCACTCCCCCTTTTCCACAATGAGAAACCTAAGCCAAGACTCTCACCATTTTATGAGTTATATCTTATCAATCTCTAATGAGTTAAGATATCTCAAAATTTAAAAAACATTCAAAAAATTTAAAATCCAAAAAAAATTGTCCTGTCTAAGCATAGTTAGTCATCCTCAATCCAACCTATTAGGGAAAATCTATTATTAGGATTATTTATTTTTCATTTAATTTCAATTTTTTATGTGTTTGGTTGCTTAGTTATTTGTTTGTTTACTTTCAGTATTGTGCCTCGACTCAATATATATGTGTTCATTGGGTGATTCCTTGCACATTATTATTAAGTCCATCCATATTCATATGTCAACATTGTCAAGATGATTTTTATCATTGGTGCATTATTTTCAATTGTTTATTAGATTGAGAGTCAGTCCTTATGCATATTTCAACAAATTTATCATGGTGTTCTATCATGAGGCATACCATCATGTTATAGCAAAAATCAGCTCAAGAATTATTAAAAGCAATGGAGCCATAGAAGTTTTTCCTTGGTAACCTTAGAAAATACTCCCACCCTTATTGATCGAATCAATCATTTGATCATTTTGGTTATATCAATGTTAATAAGGATGAGCATCTCCACATTGGTAGGTACAAATGAATCATTTCCATTGATCAATTCTTATTATTATATTCATCTTTCTCATTACTTTGTGCATCCTCGTGTGCCTAGTTGTTTGTGGCTTCTTTAGTCATTAGACCATTGCATCTACATTTGTACCCACTCATATTTAATCTATAAAATAGGTTATATCCTTGAGTTATGCTTGCTACTCTATCCTAATGGGGCATAATCAAACATTATTTTTAATCCATATCATCTTAATGATTATAACTGCCTGTGGGCAAATCATTATTTTGACTCATCATCCCTAACTAGGGCATATGTCATTGTCACTCATTATAACCACCTTTGGGTAAATTAGTGTCTCAACCTTTATTACTAATTATAACTACCTTTGGGCAAATCATTACTCCTTTTAAATAAATGCATGCAAGCATTCTCTCAATTGGATTAATCTCACCCATGGATTAATTTCATTCTTCTTCTTGTTTTTTTTTAGGGACCATCCATCAACCATATATGTCAACCACTCCCTCAAGGGGGCATCATTATAGGCTTCCCAAACATTGTTTGGAGCTTCTTCTTCAATCATCATTTTCTTTTTGTCTTGTTTCATTATTTGAAAATACATTACTGTGCCTATAGCTTACAACATCTTCTTAAATAAGGGAAAACTATAGCACCTAAAATTGGCCACAACTAGATTTTGACTAGACTTCATACCGATTCCTACCAACCATTGTAAATTAAGCCTAGTAATCACTAAAATTTCTAAATTTACTTTCACATCATTCATAAAACCAAAAAATCATGTTCAGGCATCCCTATTGGGGTATCCTATCATATGCAACCATAAACTCTCACAAATTCATCCCTAATCATCATGTGGTATTATAACAGTCAATTTGGATTATGGGCCTATTAAGTGGGGCACATGAGCAAATACCAAATCTTGAAAGAGATAAAAGGATAATTAGAATCAATTAACAAGCTAAATCAAATTAAATGCCTAGTTGAATTATCTATTTGAAATTAATGAAACTAAAAAATGAAATTCAAATATTCAAATATCCTAGCCTTTCATCATGACCTTTTGTGAGTTTCCAATCTCTTTGAAAATATCCTAAAATGTCTCATTTTGGAGACCCATGCCTATCCATTAAAAATAATAATTACTTGACAACTATTAACTCTGTTAGGGTTATATTTGACTCACCTAGGTTAGGTTTGAACCCATTCCAAGCCTTAACTCCACCTTGAATCACCTTGGGTTGGGGTTAGATCAATTTTCCTATAAATACAATACCTTGCCTATTGAATTTTAAGCTATTTTGGTGCAAAGTTATCGTGCACAAATGACTTCAAAGATTGGATATTATAGAGTTATAATGCAGGTTTTGTTGCATGAGATTCATATCAATAGTGTTATAATGCTAAAATATTGAGCCAAGCTACACCAATCCATAATAAATCTAATGATGTCAAGGAGAGAATGAGCCAACAAACCTCCATTTCCAAAGACTCTTTGAAGCACAAATTGAATAAGCCACTCAATAATTCATTTGGAGCTCTCAAGGAAGGTAAAGGATTTATTGTCTTTTGGATTTTAGTTGTGCTTTCGTTTGTAATTTGTTAACTAAGCTCACCCCTAAGAACTAGGATTGTTAGTGTTAGTGTTAGTGTTAGTGTGTTTATTTAAGTTTTTGTTTCTTTAACTAACATGTTACTAACCTACCTTCTTGGATTCCTATGATCACAACATTTGCTCTCTTTCATGATACATACCTAGATCAACCAGACACTCTACATGCTCTCATTTTAGATGTATATAATCATCCACTCTCTAGATACTTTCCCCACTTATATAATTAGGTATAGGCATGGTTTGTCTCTACAAATTTGAAGGTACCTCATCCCTATTCATAGTTTCTCACCTATACCTCATGGTAGTTATGGCAGCTTGATCAAATAAATGGGCATGAACACTAGTAATGTCTATGGTATTCTCCACTAATCCATCATCCATGGCATCATCAAGAATATGTCATGTTAGTATGTGGAACATAAAATCGATGGTAGTCTCCCAATACTCATCATCACCTAAACCTATACATACCCACATAATGCATCATATATTTAACCAAGTTAATAAGTAACTAAATACACATAATATACAAACATACAATAACAACTTGCCATCGATAGTCCTAAGGGGATCTATATTTAGTACATACTCTACAATAATCCCACCTCTCAAAAATAGAGGTGATCATCTATGATCTCTCTACCAAGCTATATAATCATCAATAACTCTTACATCCTCCACATCTAATATGTCAATCTCTATATCTCGCTCTATCAATGGAATTAGGGGTAACTTTTTATTCGATGGTCTAGGCCTACTACCTATCCTCACTAGAGCTTGATAACTCCTCAACCACACCACTAGCATTAGGGGCACATCCTAAGTAACACCTTACTCTCATGTCACTTGCTCATACTGGAACATTTCATATACATTGACCTAACAATCATGTAGCCAAAAACTCACTTAAACTTGTCTCAACTAAGTATCATCCTCTAACCATCCCTCATATCCCCTATAGGGCCTTCAAATAATGTCTCTAACAATCAACATGTCTAACACATATCAACATTACATCATGTTCCTCTTAGACATAGGTCATCAAAGTCCACCTCTATGTAAATGATTATAGGTGGGCACAATCACCTTATAGAGGCAACACCAGTCTACACACTGTTATATTCTCATATGCCCAATAATGTAATAGTATGGAAAATCTAATACCTATGCCACACATCTCCTATGTAAAATGGTATAAATCCTAGTACAAGGGGGATAACATAGTGTGACCCCATGAGTATACAGTACCATGTTCCTCTATGTCCTACACTATTTCATATATATTTTAGGAGATCGATACCCCACACCCATTTACTACCACAAAATAATCCAATAAAATCACTATGAACTTTTGCAACCATAGAATATCTATTGTGATAATTAGTGACAATAATATATCATTTTGGCTCCCTATATGATGAATCCTTATAGACATAGCAGAAAAATAACTAACAACCCACTATATATCTTGATCACTAGTATCCTCTTATAATATGACTCTCTACCTATCAATAAGCAACCATAGAATCCTATACACATTCTCCAGGGTAACAGTCATCTCCCTTGTAGGTAACCAGAACATGTAGGTATCTACATCCCACCTCTCACATAGTGTAATCATCATGTGTTTATCGTAAGGAATCAAATCTAAGGATTCCACATGACTCAAACTAGATCTCTTTACAATGACCATCTTGGTGTTTATCAAGGGCAGACCCTATAAGGTCTCCTTCATTTGGCCACTTTAAAACTCTATCATGCATGCATCAACCTATAAAAATATAACAAAATTTAACATTAGTAACTCAAAATATAAGATCAATAGACAAAAACATTCATCAAACACTAGTAAACAATAAAAATCATCATAAACTAGGCTTATTGGACACTAGCACTGCATACAGGACACTAGTGCCATGTACTAGACACTACCACCATGTCTTGGACACTAATGCCAATATCAGGACAAAAGTGCTACATTTCAAAAAAATGGCCCTAAACTACTATATTTTCAATAAAAATAGTAAAACATGTACTAAAAATGACAAAAATAGTAAAAATTATAGGATCCTTACTAGGGTAACCTCCTCCCTAGCCTAGATAAGTGCCTCCTCCTCATACTAGGTCAAAGTCACTCCTCATCTCCTTGGCATACTCTCTAGCTCAAGACAAACTATTTCTCTCAACTCAAATAATTCAAATGAATTGTAAAACTAATTAAATAACCTATTTAAGTCACATTTATCAAATTCCACCTTACTAAGGTTGACCTTGCATGCCAATTTCACCAACTAATATCAACTTCTTACCAGTGCAATATCTAGAGAAAAGTAACTCTAATTTGTAAGTTATTTATTGCACATGGGACTTGACCACAATATGCCTCACCATATATTTGTTAAACCAATATCCTGATCACATTTAACTCTACAAAATGATAAAATTGATATTACTATAATAAACCCAATAGATACCAAATTTTTATCCCATTACTAATTTCAATAATTGACTTCATCATAATAGACAAAATATTCAAACTTAAAATCACATCACCCCTACTAATTAACACCAACACATCCAATCATTACCACTTTTTTTTAGACACCCTTACCTTAGTATTGACTCTCTCAATAAAAGGAGGGAAATACACATAAATTGCTTCAGATATATAGATATTCAGACACATAAGTTTACTCAAATGCATATTTTTAGACACAGGTTCACTCAGATACATATATTCAGACACACAAGTCTACCTAGATATAAATATTTAGACACACAAGTTTGCTCAGACATAGATATTTAGACATACAAGTCTACTCAGATAGAGATATTTAGACACACATGTTTACTCAAATACATATATTCATACACATAAGTCTACTCAGATAAAGATATTTAGACACATAGGTCTACTTAGATATAGATATTTATACACAAGTTTGATGTAGATATATAGGTTGACTTAGATATATGGGTTTACTCAGATATACAACCCATCTTAGATATATAGTTTTACTCATTTATATAGTTTAACTCAGATACACATGTTGACTCATATATATGGTTTGACTCAGATGTAAAATTTGACCTAGATATATAGGTTTACTCAGATATATAGTTTGACTCAAATATATAGGTTTAAATAGATATATAGTTTGTTGAAGATAAATAGTTTGACTTAGATATACAAGTTTACATAGATATATATTTTGACATAGATATATAGCTTAACTCAGATATACAGATGTTCATATACACAACTACATTACTCATATATCAGGATTGGGGGAATCATGTAGAGCACATGCCCTTGATTTCTATTTTTCATATTATCATTTTACACTCAGATCATCACCGAGATGCCACCAGGGTTTCACTTGTTTGGGTCACATGATCATCTACAACAGTTGATCCATAGCCTTCCACCAAACCTAGTTTACATACTCATATTTAGTACATATATTAGAGTGTAGGTAAGTAGGGCTTATTCCTCCAAATATTTAGTTTAAATACTTAGAATTAGTACACACAATAGAGTGGGGGAAAGTAGGCCTTATTTTTCCACATATCCATTTTACATACTCAGACTCAATCTAGATATTAGGGTGGGGGTAAAACAAGGTTGTATTTCCTCATGATTCAGTTCACTATTCAGATTCAATACAAAGGAAACCCACATTATGTATTTCCTCTTTGCATATTTCACTTTAGCTCATATTCACTTCTCTAGCCAATAAGTGAGCCAAGTCCAAAACACATCCACACATGTAAGCATAGGTACTCATTCCTCTTTTTCATTTACTCTAGTAAAACAAAATAGGTACATGAAGAGAGACCAAATTATAAAGAGTAATTGGTAATGAGAAATATATTTTTTTCCTAAAATTTATTTCAAAAATGATGCGAATCAAAAATATTTTCAATTACAAGGCATGTAGTTATTTTTTATTACCTAAAAACATTTCAGTGGGCACCTATAGGTTATATTTAATAATTATTTTATTTCATTATATATGAGTTTTAAATATGATATATGTACTAAAAATTGTACGAAGGAGGCAGAATGCAAATGCTAATAGATAAAAGGAAGTGGGAACAATTTGAAGGAAGAGATCATATGACATGATGAGTAGACTTTTTTTTTATTTTTTTCTTAATGTGGATGTACACACAATCTTGTATTATCACTAATTCTCTAAAAGAGAAAGGAGATGAAATATGAAGATCTTATAAATTATGAGCATAGTCTTGAGATCATTGTAATAGATAGTCCTTGGCATTCAATATTACCAAAAAATTTACAATATTTGGCCTTGTCAATTATGTATTGTTTAAGACTAGGTCGTCATCAATGAAAGTTATTTAATATTACCTTGAGTCATAGGAGAGATGGGTACATATTCAAGTGATCTATTTGAGATATCAATAAGTTTCAATCTTTAATGTTTGAATCAACTTTCTAATCTTTAACAAAATATTAGATATAAAGTTGGTTGACCTAAATAAGGCACTTTTATAATGGAGATTCCAAATTATGATACGGTGCTTTATATTTCCACTTTTCTATTATGTAATGGTCATCTTATATCAACTCTTTTTAATACAAGTGAAAAAATTAAAAATAAATTCTAATCATGCAAAGGTTTTTAGATAATTGCATACCAATAACATAAATTCCCAAACACAAAAACTACTAACATAAATGCTAAGCATAAAATCAACCTAAGCTCTAAATTATAACAAAAAATCAAGTTATCTTAATATCTTACATGATGCAACTAAAGAATAAGCTATTTCAAATAATATTTGACTACAAAGTACCAAAATGACCCCAAATTTTTAAAAATATCAAATCAATACAATATTTAATATATTTTATCTAAATGCATGTAGGATGATGATGTTCCTCTTCATCAACACTATTGATATGGGTAAGTTCATGGATTTGGGAGATAATTCCATGGAAATTTACCCTAATGCACACGTGTTATAAACATTAAATGTACACATAATGTCTATAATGTGTATGTGTTATATAAATTTAATTTTCAAAAATACTGAGCCATAATGTGTATGCATTTTAAACAACACATAATGCATACGCATTATGTTAACATTAAAATAAAAAATAAAAAGGTTAAACCCATGTTTTATTATCATTCTTCATTGAGTTTATATTTGATTTGCTCTTCTTTCCATTAAAGTGCATTCATGTTATGCTTGGAGGAGGAAAAAACATGCTACAATCACTCATTACCTCGATGAATTGATAATGTCATCATGGAGGGGAGGTAAGAAATTAAAAACCAAATCTATTAACAGCAGATTTTAGAAACTTTTTTATTTGCATTGTTTTATTTTTAAAACCCCTTTTTTAACATCCCATTCAATTTCAAGAGAATATACTTCTAACCTTCCTAACCCTCCTAGCCCTTCTACAATTCCATAACACCCCCTAGGTAGTCATGAAGATTTGGATACACACAAAATGAAAACAATAGAAATTGAACAAAAAATTAGGAGAATGAGGTACCCCACTTTGACCAACACTCACTACACCTATTTTTCCAAAATCTTGGAGTTAGTATTAGGTCAATTTGACTTGATAACAAGTCAAATTGATATATGGGCATCATATAGGGATAGATATCAAGCTAACTATGTTGACTATTTGTCAACATGTGATGTGAAGGAAAAACACATATCAAAATACCTAATTTTTTCCTTATTCATCAACTCAACAACCAATGCACCCTTTCCACTATCTACAAAAAGCTTCCCAATCCACTAGTGCCAACACAATTTGATTAGAAATCATTTTTGGGATCGATGGTGGATGATGTTTGTTTACCCACTATGTAACAACCACGAGGTCCCATTTTATTTTTTGAGAAAGCTCTACTGTGAGATTGTCCTCAATGAGATTCCTAACTATTTTAACTACTCAAATTTCTAGAGCCAACGAAAAGACTCTGCACAAGATATCTTAGATGTATTCCATGTGCTTAATCGACTTGCAATGGTCCCTACCCAAAATCTACTTCAATTGTAGATCCCCTCTATGGTGAAGGAGGTTGTGGATATTGACACTTTTCATTTTCTTAGTGCACTTATTAACACACTAATTCAACATATGAGTAGGATTTCCAAGACTAATTCTAAAGATACTCCACTTAGTGTGCATACCCAACCTCACCATTGTAGATGTTGTGGTGCTATATGAATTGGGCCTTTAGATGATGATGGTGGTGCTTCTAAAGGCTTAAAAAATATACTTTTGAGTTATGAGTTCTTGGCATATACATTTGACATGCCCACATCGGTCCCTACATATATGCATGTATTTTTTATATTTGACATGTTGAATTGTAGTTATATTTTTATCTAAAAGCTAACACTTAATTTACACAAAAATTGAATTATATATATATATATATATATATATATATATATATATATATATATATATATATATATATATAATTTTTATGTTTCAGGAGGAGATGATGCCATCATCTTCATGATCCACTACTACATTTTTGGTCCAGCTGCTATTTACATATGCACAACTAGTTTTTTTGCCATCTACTACTACATTTGTTGATGTTACTAAGCCAATGTTCACATATAAATTGGTAATTTTTGAGTTAATATTATACTATGTGTACATGTTTTTATTTTTATATATTTATGTTCTTGATCTATGCTCTTTACTAAGCAAGGTTATTTATTCAATTAATGACCATTGTGAAGACTCATCCATCTGTATGAGTTGAGATGGACACATACATTATTAATTCAATATCATTTTCACAAGCACTCATTGAGGTACATGTTAACTTCTAATTTTGAATTGTAAATGTATATTTGTTTTAATAATTTTACTAGATAATTGAGCAAATATAACTTATGTGAATGTATTATATATGCAAGGTTGTTTGATGACATTTGATACATTCAAATGGTTATCATGGAATTTTCTCATGTTTTATCCCCATTTCATATGCTTTTTCATGTACCTTGACCTGTCACTGACCCTGTTGAGCATCAAACATAGATTGATCATGACCATGAGATTATAATAAGTGCATGTTTAAATTATTTTTATATTCTAGTGTATACACCCTAATTTGGTCAAACAACCACAAGAACTATGATTTTTGTTACTCTTTCATAAGAAGGTCTTAGTGATGAATATAACCCTTATTCACATGGCCATTTTGGGTCTTTTAATCTTTCTTATGTCTTATCTTCCCTATTTTTTTCACCCCTAGTGGTCTCAAGTCACCTCCTCCCAGTCATAGGGGTCCCTAGTTTGCCCTGCTTGGTCTTAGCTCTATTTTTAGGCCTCAAAACACTAGCATCATTATCAAGATAGTAGTGTTATGTGGCACTAGTGTCTAATTATATATCTAAAGTCTGATGGTCATTTTCTCCCATGTTTTGGGCCATGACTCTACCTTGATCCTTCTCTTATGTTTTTATCCCTCTTTTTCAACCTGTTATCCAACGAATAAGGTACTACATTAAAATCAAAGTTTCTTTAGTATAAATAACCTCACAAGCCATTTTACATCTATAAATTACCATTTTGTAACATAATTACATAAAATCAATCAATAGTACAAATCAATACTTTACATACTACTTAGTTATTACATCTAGATATTGCATGCTTGACAAAAGAAGGGCCTAAGAGAAAGTCATTATAGCATATTGTGCATGTTGATTATGCACATTCACTAAGGGAGAACTACATGTGATTTGAGACCCCTAGTATTGGGGTTAATATAGGTAGCAACTAGAATAATAGGGGTTATGCTTTGTACGATCGTAATATCCTACAACCTAGAATTTCCCTTTATTTTTAATTTGATTCAGTTATTATTTTGTGTCTAGGTAATCATTAGGTTTTTGGAATATATTAAACAAAAACAATGACACATGCGAGCTTTTAGAAGACATAGAACCACCTACTAGTCCCCCAAAACCTCTTGTAGCTTCCCTAAATACTACAAACAACTCCTCCAAGAGGGATACTAGCATTGTAATTAGAATCCAGTGACACATGGTACTACTATCCATATAAGGGTGTTACTATTCAAATCCATATTTTAACTACAGTCAAAGAATGAAAGCTATCTGACTATTTCCCCAGCCTTTTTCAATCTCCTAAGCCACAAAAATATGTGATTTACTCTAGATAAGTGCTTTTTATCTATATTATTGCTATTTTAGGAAAGGATTATCAAATCAATTATTTCCAGTTTCATTCCAGGTTATTATTATACTCATCCCTTTAACAACATATGATTTACATGCCCTAAGTCCTAAAAGGTTAAAACATTTGGTAAACAAATCTTACTTTAAATATTTCTTAAAACCCTAGTTTTTCCTAGGGTTTACCTTATTTCAATTTTTATGCATTGAATTAGGGTTACAAAGTCCTATTTTTTCCTAATTTTTGGCACAACCTAGCTCATTCAAATTAATCATATACTAGGGTTTCATCAATTTAATGTAATTTATTTTTTTACAAAACAACCCTCATTCAAACCCTAGATCCACACACTAGGTCCCTATACATCCAACTACTAGCAATTAAGGTTTCACTTATAATCATAATTTATTATACACATTTGGTTAAATATTTATCATATTTTTCACATATACCTATGTTAGATTACATTCTACTTCTTGTGTGCTTGTTATTCATTATTTATAATAACTTCTTTGGAAATTTTAAAATAGCATTCAAGAAGCCTTCTACCCCTCACTCAATTGATGAATTTCTAAATTTTTCCCATAATTTTAATAATAAATGGATAAATTTTCAAGATTGCACATTAGAACATGATAATGGTTTTATTTATAATGATGATGATGATGACTATTATTGTAATGATGGATATTAAGATTACTATGAACATGAAAATCAAAATGTTGATGAGGATCTACTAGATACATCTTCTTCTCTTTCCTTTCCCTCTTATCTTACATCTCAAAATCAAACTAACAATATAATGTGAAAAGAACCTCTTGTTGGTAGTGATTTATTCCAATGTGATCCTAGCTTTTCAACTAATTTTGCTACCTCATTATTCAAATTGAATCAATATAATTACAACACACAAAGTCCACTTTTTCATGATTAAATTAAATTAGACAAGAGCAATGCATCTTCTTTACCCTTTATAGTTAAATTTGAAAAATCATGTACCAATGATATTCTACCTTTTACCAATGCAAAAACTAATGTAGAGGAAATTATTTTATCACCTTGTTTTACATTCCAAGCTTAATGCAATGGTTCTTCACAATATATTGATAATGAAAATGTCTCTAATTCTTCTCTTATATGTCATAATATGCAAAATGAAAACATGATTGCTACTTGTTCAACCCTTGACTCCAAGATTGAAAGTAATAATCATCCATCCACCCCACACATATCTAGTGAAGAAATTTATTACATTACACACACAATATGATACATTGCATATTAGTAAATAGTTAAAAGTTTCTCTTACTCTCTCTCTCTCTTAGTGAGAATGTGAATGACACTTATTTTACTCTTACTTATACAAGTGAATTAAACTCTAATTTTGATGAACCTTGGCATAATGATGATTACTATATTTATGGTAAAGAAGACATGGTGTATACACCTTCTAGTTCTCATCCTACTTCACTTATCTATCTTGTTCAAATAAATACTAGGTCACATGTAAAAAAAACACACACACACACTTATTCTTATATTCATAATTTACATTCACATGATAATAAAGTACCTTATAGTCCATTAAGATGTGATACTTATTTTAAAATTATCAAAATAAGAGATACCAATGAATCTCCCTCAACCCCCTTACTATAGTAGAACTTGTTTCTCAACGTAACCTAAATGAGGGTGACAACTCATTTCCCTCTAACTAGGTCCAAGCTATCACACCTCAAAAGTTTACAAATAAAAAATTAATCCTCCCTAAAAAAGGTTCCCAATGCAATATACCAATGGATATAATAAATAATAAACTTCAATAATTAAATTAACCTCTTGATGATGCTAATTTACCTTCACAAGAGGTAATCTCCTCGATGCATGTTGTCAGTGATTTACATTAACAATTACACCATCTCACATTGGGAAGTAAAGCATATCACTCATGGGTGGATTCCAATTCCATCCATAATAATCCCATCTCATGAAAAAAATTCAATATAATGTTTCCATCAAAGTTAAAAATATAGGCATTACCAAAGTTTGATGGACATGGAGATCCATACTTGTATCTCAAAACATAAAGGAAAGATATGGTACATTGCACTATCAGTTTCATTCTATTAAACTTATTTCCTTGAACTCTAGAGGGTTCATCATACACTCCCTAGTTGTTCACTACACACATACAATGAGTTATAAGAGGTCTTTCTCAGGAATTATATTCATAAAAAGGGACCTCAAGTCACATATGAGAGGTTTCCTTCACTACACCAAGGCCAATCAAAAAGAGTAAATGAATAAATTTTAAGATTCAAAACATGTATGCATCAATTTATCTACCAACCAACAAATTTAGAGGTACAATACCTTTTTCCTAGAGGCCCCATTCTTCCTCTTAAAGATAAATTGATATACAAGACACCCAAATCATTCAAAAATCTATGTTACATAACTCTAGGATCTGATAAAAAGTTGGGACTAGTTGAGACATATTTAGAGATAGATTTGGATTTAGATCGTTCACATTCACAATCATCTAACATGGTATAAGAACCTACTCCACTCTTGATTAAAAAACTAGTGGAACAAAAATAACCAATAAAAATACTCAACAAGGGAAAAGAGCCACTTCATAGAGCACCTCCTATAGTAATTTTGTTATTTTAATTTTGATCACTTAGATTAAACTACCTAAATATGTCAATTTAAACCCAAAATGCACAATACACTCAATATAAAATACTATGGAAGCCAATCAGAAAAGATGAAGATAATCTTACCAAATCCTTGATTCAACTAGCCTCTCTCCAAGATCTTAAAGTGGATTATTGATTTTAGATTTCCATGGAATCAAAATTTTGGCATGGCAATAGCTTGATTGATGATTATGGATTCATAGATTTTACATGGAGATTATACGACTTTTTTAAATTTCTCCTTGGTTTCAATGGAAGAGTGGCTTGTATAAATAATCTAAGGATTGAAGATCTATGACTCACATTCAAATTTGAGACATGAGGATCAAGGGTGAAGGAATTTCTAAGGAATTAAAAAATCCTTGAAAGCCTCTAAAATAGAGGCTTCTAGAGAGAAGGGGACAATTTAGAGCAGGTTCTAGAATTGGATAATTCTATAAATCTTTAGGGATTAATTATGACTAGTGAGGAATTAGAATAGGGATCAGGTGGGTGATTAGGTATTATGGGTGTAAGAAATCCTAGGAATAGGCTAGTGTAGGTGGGTAGGTGGGTTATGGAAATTTTAAATTCCCAAATAATGGATAAGTGGGATTAAGCCATGATTTAGGAGAATGAATAGATTGGTGAGGTAGGAATAAGGTTAGTGAATGAAGAAATGTTAAGGGGGGATATTATATGAGTGACTAATATTAGGATAAAGGGGATGAATTAGTTGTATTAATTAGAATAATTAAGGCGATTAGAATTTAGTGTATAAATTTTATCCCTCTTTGAAAGGGCATTATGGGTGGAGCAAAGTGGAAGGAGTAATACTTTTTCAACAAAAATCCATGTCATGTATGAATGTTACTATATGATGTTAGAAGACATGGATTAATGTTAGTAGATGATTTTAGGGGATATGATGCCCTTTCCAGGGTACATGTGAGGAGGGAGGAGACAAATGGTCACTTGATGGAATAAATGAGGGTAGGATGAAATGAATGGATAAGAAGATGAAAAGTTACATGTGAGATAGAGGATGAGGAAGATGAATTCGACTTGAATAGTGAGACATAAAGTGATGATTCCCTTAGTAAAGACATGTGTGAAGGGATTAAAAATTATAATGCCACAATTATCGATACATTTCAAGGGGTAATCAAACATAACATGATGATATGAAAAAATGCATCAAGTTTTTGATGTATCACAAGAAACGATGCATGTAAGGGAGAGTTGTTGGCTAGGATAAGACTAGGATTTGATAATATTGAATGTATCTCAAAGATAAAGTCAAGAAATATGATGAATGGGATAATAATTATTATGATCGAGTGACTAAAAGATGAAGGGGATGGAAAAATTGGTGGTCAAGTTATCCTTAGGAATTAAAAAGTGGCCAAGTTTTGTCTACATAATCTAAAAGGATCTCAAGTAGATGTAGTTTCGAACATAGGATAAATGAAAATGATTGATTAGAAGGTAATGATGATGATGATTAGACATGTTAATGATTAGATAAAGGATGGACTAGGATAAATGATGAGAGGTTAGATTGTTTATGATTAGAAATTGGATGTTAGATGAATGGATTTAGATGATTAGATAAATAATGAGGTTGTAGATGTTCAAACCATCACAACTATCATAAGGCTCATTTTAGTTTAAGTAATTTGATATAACACTTGAAAGGATACCCCATGATATAAGTATGACCAAGAGGATGTTATGCCTAAGTACATGGGAAATTTTCAAACTCTACATCATTGAGGGAACTTATAAGAATTATTATAGCTTTGGTGACCTCATAACATCCTTGTTCATCTCCCAATAGACAAAAAGAGACACGATGTAACACAAACTCAAAAGACAAAGATAATCAAATATTTACATGATAAAAGACATGCAAATAAGCCAAACATAATAGAAAATTAACAAACATAAGTATCTACATGCAATGTCATAATGTCGTGTCTAATGATGGGATGAGTGATTGGGTGATGGGTTGGACTAGGATGATCATGATGTGATTGTGGACTTAAGATAAACTTGGATTTGGAATAGACTAACGATGATTATTAGGATTAGGATTAGGACTTAGGCAAGTATATAGATGTGGATATGGATTTTAAACTAGGTGAGGGACTTGGATGAGGATTTGTATAAGTGTACTTGGATTAGGATTAGTCTAAGGATTTGGATATTTAGATGAGAGACATAAGACTGATTAGGCCAAAGTTAGACTAGCTCGATATATACTAGATGTTCCCTTGGTTTAGAATATGAGGATGTATGATGTGATTGTGAAAGATGAAATGATTGGAGATGGATGCGACTAGGGGTAAAGGCATAAGACAAGACACCATGGATTATTTTTGGATTTTTTCAAATTTTATGGTTTTTAAGGTTTTTGAAATATGTATGTACACTATACAAATGGGGTTACTAGCAAGGGGAATACCAAGCCTAGAAACCAAGAAAAGGACAAATGAAATAATGGATAGAATGATAAATGCATGAGGGTGATGTGGAATAGGGGATGATGATCAAGGAATAATGGACTAGGGATCGCCAATGACCACATTGTGAAGGAACTAGATGTTTAGTTGCCTAAGTGTCCATTAGAGGATATGCTAAGATGATTACAAAACATTTCTCAAGACATCTGCCATTTTTCTATGAAGGTCAAGATTGGAAGGAATGCATGTTATGATGTAAAATGATGGGTAGGAACAATGGACCAAGGTATAAGATAGATAAGGATGAAATGGATGGGTGATATAGAAACCGTTGACAAGGGATATGACAAGTAGGATGGATTGTGCCCCTAAGTGTTGAGGTAAAATGTGGACAATATATTATTTTACCATGACATCAGGGACTAGTTTTCATCATGGTACTTTCCCAAGGCACCAGAAGACTAGTTTTCACCATTGGACAAATGATTTTTTAATTATATTTTATTTTTGACTTTTTTATTTTTATTTTATTTTTTGACTTTTTAGATAGCATTCCAATTTATTGGGTATGGATATGAGATGCGAGATGAAGACATTTTTGTGATCTTCAACCAACACCTATTCTAGAGATATGTGATGTTAGGACCATTTGATGTATTCTAGATTTTTGGATGTCTTGGTGGCCTTTATTGACTCTTGATTTAATGTCCTCCAGATGTCTCAAATAGGTGTCTTTATAACCTGTACAAGTGATGATTTTACCCAGGGTTTTGAGATATCATATGGATGGGGGCATGTCATGATAGTGATGATGGGATATAAGATGTGAATTATGGATATGATCATGATGGAAAATATGATGGGATGGCGAGTGTAAATGGGGTTTGATAGTTAAACATACCATTGGATATGGTGGAGGGGATTCTTTAGATTGGTGCCATAAGATTAAGGGATCCAAGACCTTTTGATTTTTTGATTTTTTGATCCAAACATTAAGAGGGTGGTTGGACATATGATTATTTATTTTGATATGATATATTTTTATTTTTATTTTGACTTTGGTTACCTCCTGGTGCCTAATTATGGGATTCACCAAAGGGAAGTGATTTTTGACTACATAAATGATTTTGATTTAGATAAACTCCTAGCACTTCAAGGATATTTGTACTAGGGAATTATTGTTTGTGACTTGGTTGATTATAAGACTCATATTTTCTTTGATTAATTATATTTAGATCCTAGCGATCTTGATTATTTGAAGAGATTGATTGATTATGTTATTGAATCCTTGTATATTCTACACACAGTATTGCATGTAGAGGGGAATCTAATGATGCATGTTCTTTTTCATACCATTCATGGATTGGGATGTGGGAATTATGGAGGAGAGGTGGATGATTAAGGATGTGTGGTGGATTAAGGTGGTAATGGGTAGCATAGTCCTCATAAAGGTCACTAGGATCCCTAGCCTCAACATCAGAGAAAGTGTCCTCAAGAATCTCAAAAGGATCACTAAGATTCTTGGAGGAATTAACATTTAAATCCAATTCATATCTAACTTGATGATCTTTAATTTATAGAGCATCCAAGAATTATGCTATAATTACATCACCATGGGACAAATCAAGAGCCATGCCTGATGAATTCTAAACAATAGAGACATCTTCTAAGAGATAGGTATCGACATGACCTTCATAATCTAAAAGGGATGATGATTCTAACATGATTTTTGATTTAGATTCTATTACCAAACATGATCCTGACCATTTTGATGTAGACTCTGATATGGATGTTGATGATGTGATGCATCCCATAGATTATTTTATGTTAGGAACCATATGATTGTATGCAAGTACTTATTTCACCTTTGATTTATGAATGGATGATTTAATATTGTTGAATTTATGAAGATGAGGGATGTGATGTGAATGGGTCATAGGTATGGATTATTTGGGGATGTGTGTAGGATGAATGGGACTAAATTCATGACATTGGTCAAAGAGGGGAAAAGCTTGATGATGTTTTAGAAGCAATTCTTGTCATACCCCTTGTTGCACACTCCAAGGCATGGATGCATTGGACTCTCCCTCAATTTCAATGTCACCATTATCAATTAATTTTTGGAAATAATATCTAAAAGGGTGAAAGTGAGTAGAGAACAAGACACATATAAAGGGGTTATACAATTTTCAAATAGAGATAAGTCTCATGACATCTTGTTTATATTATTAGATAAGGAGATGATCACACTTCCTCCTACTAATCATCATCTAGAACACCATTTACACCAGGTGAAAAATAATCCAAATTATAATTTTCATAAGATAAATGGACATTTAAAAAATCATTATTATTTAATCTAAGACCATGTTGACCAATATGTTAATCAAGGAATTATAACATTCACACAGGGGGCACCAAGATCTCAGTCTCCATAGTCTCCTAGATCACACTCCTCTATAATAGAGTTATCCAAGGACATTCCCTTTTAAGTAGCCATTGTTTACTCATCTTATGATCCATGTGGTTTCTAGGACACCTATTTATGAGTGATTTTTTTTAGTACAAATTCAATAAATATGGTGTCTAGTTCATAGAGATCAGAGCATACTCTCAGTTCACACACCAATTAAAATATTTGGAAATAATCATAGAGATTAGAGCATAGTCTTAGTTCACACACCAATTAAGATATTTATAAATAATCATAGATATGATAGTATAGTCTATGTTTGCATTCCAATCAAGATATTTGGAAATAATCATAGAGATTAGAGCATAGTCTCAGTTTGCATGCCAATCAAGATATTTGGAAATAATCATAGAGATAGAGCACAGTCTCTGTTTGACCACAAATCAAGACATTTGAAAGAAATCATAGGCATTAGAACATCATCTAATAACCAATTAAGATATTTACTAGAGATCACATATCTCAAAGCATAGTTTCAGCATGACATCCAATCAAGTTCTTTCCTATATAGTCTACAAACCTAGCCACTAGCAGTGTCTCACACACAATTTTAGTTCTAGAGTTTACTTCTATACTAACACATTATGAGAAGTATGGTCATTTTTTCACCATGACATCTAGGTTTAGATAGTGCATACAATAGCTACATGATCTACACATAGATATCCTATGAAACACTTGTAAAACCTATACCAATAAATAACATTCCTAGTCCACTACACGTGTACTTAAACATTTGTAAATAGATTTTAAAAATTACCATTACTTAGACAAATATCATATATTATTATCACCATTTAACATAATAAAAATAATTAATCACATGTAAACATGCACAATATAACTAGATCTAGATACCAATATACTCATTTCCCAAATAAAAAACAAACATCCATATATATAACTCAAAAAATAGTTTCAATACAAATATTGTACATCACTAAATAATATAGACATGGCTACTAGGACCAACCCCATCACTCTCACTCTCAAACATATTCATATTAGAATTAGAAGCCCCACTATCCCTTTGTGACCTTGATCGATGATTTTGTATGCTCTCTCTCACATTATACATACCCACATTGATCATACACTTTGCATTCTCTTGCTATAGATGTATGTAATCATCCACTATCTGGATACTTTCCCCATGTAGAGAATCAAGTGTAGGTATGGTCCATCTCTGAAACTCCATAAGTGCCTCATCCTTATTCATAACTACTCACCTATATGTCATAGTAGCTATATTAGCTTGATCAAATAAATGGGCATGAACACTAGAAACATTTGTGGCCCTCTCCACTAATCCATCATCTATGACATCATCAAGATTATGTTGTGTTAGTACATAGAGCACATACATGATGGTAGTCTCCCAATACTCATCATCACTTAACCCTGTACATACCCACACAATGCATCAAATACTTAACCAATTTAATAAGTAACTAAATACATAAACTATACAAACATACAATAACAACTTGCCATTGACAGTCCTAAGGGGCTCCACATCTAGTACATCCTGTACAACAATCCCACCTCTCAAAAATATAGGTGCTCATCTATGATCTCTCCACCAAGATATATAGGCTTCAATAACTCTTATATCATCCACATCTGGTATGTCAATCACTAGATCCTACTCTATCAATGGAATCAGGGCTAACTCTATAGTTGATGGTTTACGCCTACTACCTAGCCTCACTAAAGCTCTAAAACTCCTCAACCACACCACTCACATTGGGGGCACATCCTAAGTAATACCTAACTATCATGTCACCCACTCATTTTTTAACCTCTCATATACATTGACCCAATGATCATGAAACCAATAACTCACTTAAACCTGTCTTAGTTGAGCATCATCTTTTAACCATCCCTCATAGCCCTTGTAAAGCCACCAAATAATGTCTTTGGTCATCAACATGTCTAGCACCCATTGACATTACATCATACTCCTCTTAGGCATGTAGGTCATCCCAATCCACCTCTACACAAATTATTTTGGGTAGGCACAATCACCTCATAGATGTAACACTAGAATACACACTATTATATTCTCATATGCCCAAAATGTAATAGTGTGGAAGATCTAATACCTCTTCCACACATCTCCTACGTAAAATGGTATAAATCCTAGTACAAGTGGGCTAGAATAGTATGGGTCCATGAGTATATAATACCATGCTCATCTATGTCTTCATTATCTCATGTATCCTGTAGGAGATCGATACCCCACTCCCATCTACTGCCACATAAGAGTCCCATAAAATTGCTAAGAACTTTTACAGCCGTAGAATATCTATTGTGATAATTAGTTATAACAATATATCATTTTGGATCCCTGTATGATGAGTTTATGCAAACATAGCATTAAAATACCAAACATCCCACCATATAGCTTAATCACCACTATCCTCTTATAATATAGATATCTACCTAGTAATAGGTAATATTAGGATCTTACACACATCCTCTAGGGTGACAGTCATCTCCCTAGTAGGTAACCATAACATGCAAGTGTCTGCATCCCACCCCTCACATAGTATAGTCATCATGTGTTTATCCCAAGGCATCAAATCTAAGGATACCACATGTTTTAGACCAGCTCTATCTACCATAACCATCTTGGTATCTATTAGGGGTAAACCCTATAAGTTCTCCATCATCTAACCACTCTGAAACTCTAGTATGTGTGTATCAACTTGTAAAAATACAACAAAATCTGACATTAATAATTTAAAATATAAGATTAATAGATAATAATAGTCATCAAACACTAGTCATCAATAAAAACATCACAAACTAGGCCTACTAGACACTAATGCTAAATACAGGACACTGGTGCCATGTACTAAACACTAGCGGCATGTCCTGGACACTAGCACCAATATCAAGATAAAAGCACCACATTTCCAAAAAATGGTTGGAAAATGGCCCTAAACTACTAGATTTCCAATAAAAATAGTAAAACATGTACTAAAAATGATAAAAATTGGAAAAATTATACGTTCCTTATTAGGGTATCCTCCTCCCCGGCATGGATAAGTGCCTCCACCTCCTCATACTGAGTCAAAGTCGATCCTCATCTCCTTAACATACTTTCTAGCTCAAGATAAACTATTAGTCTCAACTCAAATGATTCAAATTAATTATAAAACTAATCAAATAACCTATTTAAGTCACATTTATCAAATACCACCTGACTAAGGTTGACCTTGCATGCCAATTTTTCCAACTAATATCAACTTCTTCTTAGCATGATATCTAGATAATCATAACTCTAATTTATGAGTCATTTCTTGCATGTGGGACTTGATCTCAATATGCCTCAGCTTATATTGGTTAAACCAATATCCTAATCACATTTAACTCTACAAAATGACAAAATTCATATTAATATAATAAACCCAATATATACCAAACATTTATCCCATTACCACTTTCAACAATCGACTCCATCACAATAGATAAAATATTCAAACTTAAAATCACATCACCCATGCTAATAAGCACCAACATCCAATCATTACCACTTTTGGTTAGACACCCTTAACTCAGTCTTGAAACTCTGAATAAAAGGGGGGAAATACACACAGATTGATTTAGATATATAGATATTCAGATACAGGTTTACTCAAATACATATATTTAGACACACAATTTCACTCAGATACATGTATTAAGACACACAAGTGTACCTTGATATAAATATTTAGACACATAGGTTCACTCATATATAGATATTCAGACACATAAGTCTATTCAGATACATATATTCAAACACATAGGTCTACTCAAATATAGATATTTAGACATAGGTTTGAGACAGATATACAGGTCGACTCAGATATATAGGTTTACTGAGATATATATTTTTACTTAGATATATAATTTGGATTAGATAGATAGTTTAACTCAGATATACATGTTGACTCAAATATATTGTTTGATTTAGATATATAATTTGACTCAGACATATAGGTTTATGTAGATATATAGGTTTACTCAGATATATAGTTTGACTCAAATATACAGGTTTACACAAATATATAATTTGATGTAAATATATAGTTTGACTCAGATATACAAGTTTACACAAATATATAGTTTAATATAGATATACTGTTTGACTTAGATATATAGATGTTTAGATACACATCTATATTACTCAAATATTAGGATTAGGTGCATGATGTAGATCACATGCCTTTGATCTCTATTTTTCATATTATTAGGTTACACTTAGATCGTCACCCAAATATCAATAGGATGCCACCAAGGTTTCACCAATTTGGGTCACATGACCATCTACAGTGGTTGGTCCATAGCCTTTTACCATACCTAGTTTACATACTTAGATTCAATACACATATTAGAGTGGGGGTAAGTAGGCCTTGTTCCTCCACATATTCAATTTACATACTCAGATTTAGTACACACAATAAAGTGGGGGCAAGCAAGCCTTATTTCTCCACATATTTAGTTTACATACTTAGACTCAATCTAAATATTAGGGTGGGGGTAAAATAAGGTTTTATTTCCTCATGATTTAGTTCACTATTTAGATTCAGTACATAGGACACCCGCATTATGTATTTCCTCTTCACATATTTCACTCCAGCCCATGTTTATTTCTTTGGCCAAGAAATGAGCTAGGTGTATAACACATCCATACATTTAAGCATAATTACTCATTCCTCTTTTTTCTTTTACTTTAGTACTTTCCTTTCATTGCATACTCAAATAAAAGGGGGGCAAATATATACACCCTAATTTGGTCAAGCAACTACAAGTACTATATCTTTTATTGCTCTTTCACATGGTCTTAGTGATGAATATATCCCTTGTTTGCATGGCCATTTTAGGTCTTTTGATCTTTTTTATGTCTTATCTTCCTTATTTGTTGTACCTCTAGTGGTCCTGAATCACCTCCTCCCAGTCATAAAGGACCCTTGCATGTCTTGCTTGGTCTTAGATCTATTTTTAGTCCTCAAGACACTAGCACCATTATCATGATAGTAGTCTCATGTGGTCCTAGTGTCTAATTAGATATCTAGTGTTCGATGGTCATTTTCTCCTATGGTTTGGATCCTAACCCTACCTTGAGCCTTTTATTATGTTTTTATCCCTCTTTTATGACTTATTAGCCAAAAAATAAGGTTTTACATTCAAATAAAAGTTCCTTCTATATAAATATCCTCACAAGGCATTTTACATCTAGCATTTGCCATTTTGGCACATAATTACATAAAATTATTCATGATTATAGCTCAATACTCTAAAAACTACTCAATTATTACATCTAAACATTGCATGCTTGACAAAAGAAGGGCCTAAGTGAAATTTAGTCTAGCATATCATGTGTGTTGATTATGCATGTTCCCTAAGGAGAACTACATGCGATCTAAGATCCCTAATATTGGGGTAAATGTGATCATAATTTCCTAAAACCTAGTTTTCCCCTTTCTTTTGCATTTGATCTAATTATTGTTTCATGTGTGTAGGTACTCATTGGGGTTTTGGAAGATATTCAGCAAAAATAGTGACACATGTGATCTTTTATAATTATAGTTCCCACAAAACCTCCCATAACTTCCTGAAAGTTCTAGATATCTCCTCCAAGAGGGACACTAGTTCCACAATTGGACATTAGTATGAATGGTGCTACTATCCACATAAGGGCATTACTTTCTAAATATAGACTGTAACTACAATCAAAAAATGAAAGGTGTCTAACTATTTCTCCAACTTGTTTTGACCTCTTGAGCCAAAAAAATACCTGTTTTACTCCAAATAAGTGCTCTTTCTCTATATTAATACTACTTTAGGAAAGGCTTGTCAAATTAATTATTTCTAGTTTTCATTCTAAGTTATTGTTATACTCAACCCTTTAACAACATAAGATTTACATACCCTAAGTCCTAAAAGGCTAAAACATCTAGTTTCAAATTAATTTATGAACTTGGTTACATGTATAGTATGTAAATTTTATAATAATATTTGTATTTGAATAGGTTTAGCTAAAATCAAGATATGAGTGTATAAGGACCCATAGTCAGACCTTGGAGGAATCCAAGACATCAAAGGGATCTCCATCTACAATTTGGGCATCTCAGGGAGAGTCTTATTCGAGGAAGGCAAAGAGAGGGAAACTATTTGATGAGTAGGATGTCTTAGATGATGTACTTATTTGTATACCTATATGATAATGTACATTTTTTTGGCATTGTATGCAATACTACATTCAACCAAATTTCTATTATGTTATTAAATGATGTAATTTTTTGTATGCCTATATGGAAATGTATGCATTATTGGCATTGTATGGCTATATGGCATTCACTCGACATTTTATTATATTCTTATTTTGTATGCCTTTATGGATTTTATGGATACATATATATGTTCACATTTTGTGGTGATCATCTTTCTATGTATAATTTGGCTTACATTATTATTCAAAAACAAAATTTGATGGTTGTATGGCCCTATTTAGATATGATCATCTTTAATATTTCCTTTGTGAATTTTTTTAAAACTAGATTACAATATTTCAATATGTGTCATAATTAAAACTATATGGGAGAAAATAATATAATGTTTGAAATATAGTCATATATAACTATGAAGTTCCTCTCATGATTGGTCTACACCATTTATCACTATTCTAATGTGGATACCCTCATTACGTTGGTTTATTACCATTTGGGACTTGATATTCACATTATTTATTCATAAAATTTATAGGCATACAACATTTATATTATAATTACAATTTAAATAAATAATGTAATACTCATCTCTTGCATACCTTCTTCGGATGCCCTTATAAATTTTAGTTGTGCAAACTTGATGAAGTGGTTATGTTTTACCTCCTCCTTTGGGATGTTTTCTATTTGGAGATGCCTTGCATTGTTGTTTTATGATTCCACCTTTATTAAATTGTTGTCCTCTTCTTTGATTCAACTTGAATTCACCCATGTAATCATGAAGTGATGTTTTTCTATCTCCTTCTACATAGATTCATTACCTTTCTTTTATAGACTCTTCTTTGGCCCTTTGAAGTAGTACAAGATTGTAATTATCATGTATCTTGGGGCCTTGGAATATTTTTTGGTTATATTTTTTTTTTTCACTTCATAATTTTTTTTATCCCTCTCCACTACACTCAATTTGGCCATTTATTCACTTCTCATTATACATTTGCTTCACTATTCAGGAGTGCAAAAACACTAACAACAAATATTATCAAAGTTAAAGTGACAATTAGAGAGCTCCACTTTTAGTGTTTCATGGCTAAAAAATGGCACTTGTAACACATTATGGTGGTGGATAACATCTAGGAACAAGTTTTTGGTCTTCCATCACCCCTGATTGAGAGACCCACCACCCATTCTAGCCTCAAGAAAGCCCCTCCCAATACAAGAAAAATGCATATTTTTAACCTAACTTCATGCATGCGTAAAATGGAAAGCATATGTGTTTTGAATGAACTATAATAACCCTCGTGTATGTTTCAAATTATTTTAATTTTAACTTGTATCATGTCTATGGAACCTTTGATACCAATACGTGGCACAAGTTACAGTAATGGATCTAAAAATGCAATGTTTTTTAGTGAAAAGATAAGTTCCTGAGCTCCAGGTAGAATTTACACCTCCAAGACATATAGGTTAAAATTCATCACTTCAATAAAATATAAATAGGAAAATTACACATTATCCCATGATATTAACACCTAAATCCACCCAGAATCATGTTTTCACTACTATTCAGAAGCACGAAAACACTGATAACAAATGTTGTCAAAGTTGAAGCAACAACTGGATAACTCCACCTCCGATGATTTATGGCTCAAAAATGGAAATTATAACACATATAATGTCTTTTATAATGTATATTATTAATTTATTGGTCTCCCATCATTATCAATCAAGATACCCACCACCCATTCTAGCCTCAAGAATACCCATCCCAATACAAGAAAAATATAGTTTTTAGTCTAACTTCAAGCATGCGTAAAATGAAAACCTATGTAATTTTTATGAACCATAAGAACAATTGAATTCATGTCAAATCCATATAATTTCATGTTGTTTTGTGTCTATGGAAACTTCAAGACAAATTTATGGCATAATTTGCAATAATGAGTCCTAAAATGTAACATTTTTTAGTGAAGAGACAAGTTCTTAAGCACCAACTGACATGTATGCCTCTAGGACCTTCATGTGTAAATACATAACTTATATCATGTCTAAATATGAAAATTATATGTGCTCCTATTACCTTGATGTCTAAATCCACCTAGAATCATGTTTTCACTATTGTTTAGGAGCACAAAAACACTAACAATAAATGTCAAAATTGAAGTGGTAGTTGGAGAATTCTACCTCTAGTGATTCATGGCTTTAAATTGGTACTTAAAATAATTCCAAGGTGGTGGATAATGTACATTAATATTTTGTTATCCTACCATCACACCCAATCAAGAGACCTACCACCCATTCTGGACTCAAGAATGCCCTTCCCAATATAAGAAAAATGTAGTTTTTAGCCTAACTGCTGGCATGTGTAAAATAAAAATTGTATGTCATTTGGAGGAATAATAATAACCTTTACATGTGTGTAAAATACCTCTAATTTCACATTGGATTACATTTATGTAATATTAAATACCAATTCGTGACACAAGTTACAGTAACAGGTCCTAAAATGTAACTTTTTTAATGAAGAGACATGTTCATGAGATCTAACTGGTATTTATGTCTTCGAGACCTCCAATTAAAAATACATCACTTAAATCATGTTTTTATATTCAAATTACACATTATAAAGTGCATCTATATTAGGTTAGTTATGATTATAATGATTTAATGACCCACATTTAGTACATGCATTATTTGATTTATGGGAGGTGTTAATTTAATCATGGAGCATAAGTGTTGTGGATACTAGCATTATTTATGGGTAGTTAGGGTGGTCAAATTTTTTTTATCATCATCAATATTCTCTTAATGGTGCCTTGTACATCCACAAGTACATCTATATTAGGGCAATTATGATTATAATGATTGAATGATCTACAGTTGATACATGCATTATTTGATTTATGGGAGGTACTACTTCCATCATCAGGCATAAGTGTTGTGGATGTTGATCATACACTCTACATATTACATAATAAATATTTTTACCATATATGGCTTGTTGAATGGGTGGGGACCTTCCCAATGGTGGTTGTGATGATCTCATTTTCATTACTCTCTTTGCCATATCACTATGGGGGAATTTTGTCCTAGAATGGCCCTCCACACAATGAGTGGTATACCAAATATTTCCCATAGTAGTGTATGATTTTTTGTGTTATATCACATAATCATCCCCCTCCATCTATATCTCTTTTTTTATTTTTAGTTGTTCCAACTCCAACTGTAACCTTTCAACATTATCTTTCAATGAGGTATTTGTATTTCTTCTTGAGGACTATGCTTTTATCCTTGAGACCATTTATAGTGTTACCATAAAGGTATTAATTTATTTTTTATCCATATTTTTTTTGTAAATATTGGCCCACATATCAATTTTTGCCTATATTTAGAGGAAAAAGCCTAGCAAGGTCTCAATAAAGTAGAAGATTTAATAACTTAGAAAATGGGTCCAGCAATGCAAATAAAGGGATCCAAGTAGGTTCTCATATGTTCTTAGCATTCAGGGTCATGGAAAAGCCTGCATAAGCCTCAAAATATCATTTATAACTTCAAAGGCTAAATAAAAATTCCCTAGCATAAGCCTAAGTAAGCCAGACCATCATCAAGGCATCATGAAAAACTAGACTAGACAACATTCTTGTGCAATTTATAAATATGATAAAAAAGCCTCACCTGACCATCAGACCACACACAATCAATTTTCGTAGTGCTAAGATAATTTTCTTCAATTTTCATATCTCGATGAGTCTTTTATATGGATATCTAAGCCTTCAAAGTTCAGCTTGCCAAGTCTAAGGGGCCAGGCCGTCCTGCACATCACATGAAAATGAGTAGACTAGCTTGTTTGAGAATTTTTTATCTTCACTTAAAAATTCATGAAAACCAAAGGATTATATAACCATGAATATATTCATGCCTAGATCATATCCTAAAATTTCCATGTTCGTGGGAGCTTTCTATCTCAAGTTATGAGTGTTCATAGTTAGACCTGTAGAGCAAGACATTCACATAAATATCAAGTTTGAGATTCATAAAATAACCATTTGGGTTTTAAAACCCTTAATAAGTTTAAATTTGATCAATATATAATGGTCTATGTGATCACATACTAGCACATGAGATCTAATAGTTCGTGATAGGGTCAAACTAGTCAAAAGCCCCCTAGATTAAAAGCCTTTAAAAGGCTATAAGTTGGACAAGATATAATGATGCGAGTTCATTAGGTTGAGATCAAATGGTGCATGTTCACTGACAAGGAGGTGGGTCTAAGATATATAAATGATCAATTTTTCTTCATACATTATGATCTAATAATTCAAGATGAGTCAAAAAGTCAAGGAGCTTGAGAGGCTACCACATAGCATAATTACGTAAAGCAGCAGACTGATAATAGGATCTTGAGATCAATGTGTGATTGACACATGGTGTAAGCATGTAAATTAGGTAGATTGATAATGAATTTAGAGTGAAAATATAGGACTAACAAGTGGAAATAACTCAGATAGATTTGACAAGTCAAGGATAGATTTGAGGGCTCATATTAACTCATACTATGGAGATCAGATGGTGTGATCAAAGATCAATGAGTCAATGATCCGAGTCATAGTTGAAAACCAATGAAATTAAAGGTCAAGAAGCTAAGGGAGTTCTTAGAGATCAAACAGATGACCAAGTTCAAACCAGGGCAAGCTTTTCAAAGGGCACATTCCTCCATTAAAGCTCGATCGGATGCCATGAAAAAGACATAGTGATGCAATAATGTATCCAAGGTGATCAAAAACATAAAGGGACCACCATCAAAGCTTAATATGGACCTTTGGCTTGAGTTTTGTGTTATTCAAGTTTATTTCTATGATTTTATTCACCATTTTTAGAAGAAGGACCTGTGTACATGATGAGATCTCAATTTCTATCGATGTTTGAAGGCAAAAATGGGTCTATTTGGACCTAATAAGATAAAAATAGAGATTGGTTTTCCTATCTATAGTGGACCTATGAACATGGGGATGGGTTTAATCATGATCTAGTTTGAACAAGATCTATCATTTCAAATGATTCCATGAAGGCATACACATGGACCCCAACAATTTCATCTCTAGGACCAACTACTTGAAAAGGACCTTTCTCTCCACTTTTGCATGCCTCGACAAACTAGTGAAGAGCAGTTAGCACATAGAAAAAACTCTAACATATTGATTTGATGATTGTAACTACATTTATGTTAGAACCTAGCTCATAATAACTTGATCATGTCATTGCAACCATAAATAAGCATCAGTGAAGGAATATTGTAACTGTGTAATGAATTAAAGTGACATGTATCAATTAGGAAGCTTGAATGAGCATAAATATAGAGGTAGTTGTAACCATGGTTCAAATGAATTTGTGCTCATTTTTATTCTTTTTTCAATTTCAAAATCCCTCTCTCTTGGTCCCCTTTCTTCTTTAAATATGGCCTCTTAGCTATTATTGATCATCCCTTAGATTGGTATGACTAAACTCTGCCAAAAATTATATTTTACTCCTCATGGAGTAATGAATAGAGCATTTTACAGTTGTTTACTAATCTATGCTTAGTGTTTTGTATTTATTTGATATGCAAAAGCGGTTTTCATCTTCCCTTTTCAAGTCCAAGTTCAACCTAGGTGTTAATAAATTTTCATTGTAGGTCATCTATTGTGTCTTAATGTTGATGTCTTGTGTATAGAGTGGATTATTGACTATAAGTGCTTTCAATCAGGCCTTACCCTCATTGCCTTCCATCTAAAGTCCATAAAATTGACCTCTAGGTAAAGTACTATTGCTTGGAGACCATAGTAAACATTATATGAATTCTATTTGCAACCCATTAGTGTGCTAATGAGCTCAATCTTGAGAGTGGATATTTTAACATTTGGTGCATCACCATGTGTTAGAATAGGTTTCATTTTATGTAATCTCTTGACTTTTTTCACCCAACTTGTTTAGGTCTTATAAAAATAGGTCCAAAGTATCATATCTAAGGAACTAGCTTCATTAAAAACCCTAGAGGTCTGATCTAGATATAGGCATCCCATAGCCTTAGATCATTCCCATGTTAGTCCAAGTATGGGTCAAACTTGAACAAAAATAACCTCTATTAGGTGTTATCTAGATAGCTAACAATTTTTGCGCACTCGATGGGACTCTTATTTTCATAATTTTAATTACATATATGCATGTCTGAGTATAGTAGAAAATTCCAAAGTCTCATTTTTAGATTTACATACTTTTCATACCATCAAGATTTGTCACAAGATCCTCTACACAAGGAAAAGAGAAAAAATTATCTGAGTTATCTTTCCAATCAGTAAAAAACAAGAAAGCCTCTTAGTCAAATATTAAACCTCGTGTTCCCCCTGTTGTTGCACAAAATCCTCCTATTTAAGCCAATATTATTTAGCCAAACATTATTATAAATCCCATACCTCATATGGTTGTTCCTAAAAGGTAAGCCTTTGTGCCATTCAATGGTATTAGTCCTCTAAATCTTACTCAATGAGATGGTATTCCAGACTCAGATTTCAAGGCTCTTCCTTATTTTAAAAGAGAAAATCTAGTTACTCCAATAGAACATATTATTGATATTGCTAACCTTTGTTCAATGCATCATGTGACTCAAGAAAATGTAGCAATGAGCTTGTTAGCAACTTATTTAAAAGGGAAAGCACTTAAATGGTAAAAAATATTGGCTCCTACATCAATCAACAATTGGGATGAATTTGGAGAGGTCCTTTGAAAATTCTTTAAGGATAAAAGTGACCACCTCTCACTTGTGAAGTAGCTTACAATAATCAGCAGATTCAATCATGAATTCATGGTGGATTTCAATTATAGGTTCTAGAAGACTTGGGATAGAATTCTTGAAGTGATCAAGCCTACACCTAACTATGCCTTTCTACACTATTTGAAGGCCCTCAATTTAGATGTAGCTATGATGATTCAATCCATGAGAGGAAACATGCTACTGAGGCTTTTAAAATAGTAATCAAGGCTAAGAATTACCTTATACGAGCAGGCAAGTTGTCTCCAAGGCCACCAATGCCTCTCTTTCCATAAATACACCCTCCTACTCTAACTATTGATCCACTTCCACATTCAACAAATTTTTATCAAATAGAAGGTGATCAAGCTGATAGACTGGGGAAGATAGAGAGTCTTCTCAAGACTCATAACAACAAGTTTATTGCAATGGAAAGACAACAATCTCCACCATACAATCCATATCAGAATACTAATCATAATTATCTGTATAATAGGCCATCCTATCATTCCAATCAATAAGGACAAGGAAAGAATTCTCAGTCAAGGTAATACAATCCCAATACCCCAAGAAATTCTAGAGATGTTGTTCCAACTCAGAATAACTATACTTAGGAAGGTCAATGGGATCAATAAAATAACATGGAAATGGTGTCAACTGGTGAGAGCTCACATCGGTCTTATATGTATTATAGTTTCCACATGAAAACTAGCCAAATAAGGAAGCCTCTCTACCACATAGATACATTCCTTCATTCACTCAAGTAGAAGTGCCAAATCAACAAGGAAGAGAGAATGGTAAAGTACTTATTGAAGATACATTTTTGAAATTCCATGAAGGTGAGGATTCTCTTGAATGCATAGCTAAAAATCAAAGTCAAAATATGCCTAATGTTAAATATTTAATTATAGCCCATACTAGATCCAAGAAAAGGGCAATTAGTGATGGTTCAGGTCCTAATAAGGCAGCTCCTCAACCTTCTCAGCCACCTCAGAGGACCACCACTCATGATATGATCAAAAGACACCAAATCATCAAGTTCAAAATCCAAAGGGATAGAATGTGAAAGGCCCTGATGTCCCTCAGTTCACATAACATCTAGGAGTCCCTCCTGATCCTAAATTATAGTCAAGGATAGTTACTTATCCACTCATTATTATGGATCATATGAAGAAAACTTTAGTATCAATTTTAATCTGGGATACACTACTAATCCCAGGACAAAAGGACTATCTGCAAGAGGAGCTTTCAAATCTCAATATCCCTTATGGACCACCTAAAAAGGAAAGAGTGAGTGATGTTCTAACCAACTCTAATCCATTTTTTGAGCCTCAAGTTCCTAAGGTGACTAAGCCTCCTCCATTCTATCTTTTAATTTTCATAAGAGACTATCTTGTCCATAATTGTATGATTGATAGTGGAGCTAGTACTTCTATCATGCCTAAATCTATAGCTAAAAAACTAGGGCTTAAGTATGAACCTCGTGAAAAGGGAGTGTTACAGTTAGATGGTTCCCCTACTAATAATGTGGGTATCCTCAAAGATCTTAAAATTTTACTTGTTGCTTATCTAAATTTCACCATTTCACAAGATATAGTTGTTGTTGATTTACCTCCATACTTTGCACTATAACTATCGAGAGATTTTACTGCTAAAATAGGAGGTTATATTTCTTCAAATTGGTCATACATGGTTTTTATAGCTAAAGTCACTATAAGATCATAGCATTTTTCTAGATTTCACCTTGAACCATATGTGCTAAATATGTCTAATATGAATTGTAGTATTTCAAAGGAAGACTAACATACTATTGATCAATAACCTTTTAAGCCACTTGAAGGCATACCAAATCTACTCTTAGATGAGTGGGTTGTTGATACCTATAATTGTACTTCCCATGACCCTATTCCTCCCTATGATTACACATCAGCTCATGTGTAAACTATTAAATCTGGTTATCTTGCTTAGATTCATAGGCCACTTGCTTGGACCTCTCCCACACACTATTCCCATCCTCTAACCATCTTGACACTTTCTCATGCTAGATAGGGTCTTTAGGGACCCTCTAAGGCCCTTTTGGGAACCTATTAACTAGCCTAGGGCCCTATTTGACCTAGGCCACATCTTAGGGAGGAAACCCATGACCTAGGCTGCATGTTTCCTTCACAAAAGTTGTGTCCTAGGCCATAACCTAGGTAGAATGTGTGAAAATTTCCCATTTTGGTTTAAAACAATCATAAATAGCTATTTTTTTGACTTATTGATAGATTAAGGTTGGATATAGGTGTGTTTCCTCATTCATTCACACTCTCTATTCACTTTTATTGTATCTCTACTCTAATCATCTCCATTGATCACTCATATTGAAAGCTTGGTTGCCTCCTTGAATCTCTCTTGATTCTTGCTTGGTATAATTACTTTCTTTGTGAAAAGGGATGCCCTACTCTATTGTTCCTTCCATTGGTGATTATCTTTGCTATTGATAGTGTTCCTAAATCTTTTGGACTTCTCCTTGCCTCCTCAAGACTCCATTGCACCTGTCATTTGTGATCCTTGTATTAGTTCTCACAGATTAGTGGCTTCTCCTTCATCTCTTCCAACACTTTTGGCTCTTGGTCTAGACTCAACATATACATAACCTAATATTCTTCCTCTCTTGCCTCCTAGCTTGGATAATTAGTCGGTACAAATTTTTCACATCTCTATTGAGTTTGATATGAGGGAACTTTGTTTTGCAAAGTGAAACTCTTTATTTATTTTTAGTACTATACATGTTAGGGTTTGTTTTTGTTTTAGCAAATTATTTATTTTGTGCATGATTTATAATAGTTTCTAAAGTTTATTCATTTGCATTTGGTTACAATATATCTTCATTACTTGAAATATTCACCATTACATGCTATGCTTACATTGGAAACCTCTCTTATTACATGGTAGGATTCTATATACTCAAAACAAACTAGCAAACTCTCTCTCTCTCTCTCTCTCTCTCTCTCTCTCTCTCTCTCTCTCTCTCTCTCCTCTCTCTCTCTCTCTCTCTCTCTCTCTCTCTCTCTCTCTCTCTCTCTCTCTCTCTCTCTCTCTCTCTCTCTCTCTCTCTCTCTCTCTCTCACACACACACACACACACACACACATTAAAAATAGAAATATTACATTAATAGAAATTAATAGTATTGATTTGGAAAGGTAGATCAAATCTAAAATAGGCATGCTCTTGAACCCTTGCTTGAAAATGTCTTTATTGCTAAAAGCATCTTTTAGTTGGCCTCAAAGTGCCTTAGTTTCTAGATTTAAATTTCATAGGTTATCTCATTTCATTTAGAACTATTGATTTTGTATTATTTATATAATCCATAGTATAGTTTTAGACACTTATTTTACTATGGTTGGATCTACTATAGGTTCCTATGTACCTTCTGCACTCATTTATACTAGCCCTAACTTGGTTTATAGGTCTATTTATAGCCTGGTGAAAGCTAGAAAATTGGATAGCCACTATAGACCTCCTATATCCCATAAAACCCCTGAGCCTTATAGCCCCTTAGTGGTTTACTTTAGCACCCTACCAAACACTGGTGGTTCCATTCAAATTCTTGGAGCTACATTTTGGCACACCTGGTGGGACCTCGCATATGATCTCATACTATTTATATCCTATTTAGATCTCTCTTAACCAACTCCCCTCTATTAGTTGTTAGGCTTTGCTTTCATTTTTATCTTAGCTCTCACCTTGGTTGTTGTATTCTACTTTGGTTTTGTGTTATTCTCCTTGTTAGTTTTCCTTCAATTTTCCTTTTCTATTATCTTTTATGTTGCTCTTGTTTCATTGCACCCATGGCTGACCTCCCACCCTTATGATGTCACTCCCATCAGAATTATGATCTCATCCCCAAGCTCACTCATGAGAAAATTATGGCTATAATGGAATGCCATAGACATTGTATGACCCAGGAGCCTCTCTTGACCCAGCATGGTAGTCTACACCCTCTCACATTTGAAAGGGAATAAGATTGGTAGGACTATAACGAATGGACTCAATCTCCTTTTCACTAGTCCAAGCTTAATTCATTTGAGGATGTTTTTTCTCATCCTCATGCCACATCTCACTTACCTGTTCGAGGTGATGAGGATCCTCTTGACCAGTTAGGACTGGATGAGTTGTGCACAATCATTTATGATTATTGTAGACATCTTACAAGAACATCTACATGTCCATGTTGTGGAACTTAGGTATTCCCACTTGGGAATATATCTTCTTCATGAGAGTTTTTCCCATCCTCCTAGCCCTTCCTTTAGATTTTTTGATGAGCATGTTGATTTTAATCTCTATTTATGTACTAGTGATCTATGAGATGTGTATCATGAGTCTTAGTGACCATTTATTGATACTCATTTGATAGCATGTGACCAGATTCATGGAGATTTTTGTCATCATAATCATTTCCATGAGTATGCCACATCTTCCCATCATCCTCATTGGGACTATCACACTTCTCGTGGTCATTTCCCACCTCATAGTAGAGATGATTTTTGTTATGACTGACCTCCTTATTAGGAGCCCCCTCAACATCATGCTCTCTGTGTCCATGGTTATGACTATGCATATGGGCATAGGCAACATCATGATCTCCCTCTTGGAGCTTATCGTTAGCCTACTATCAATCATTATTATGAGGATCTCTGTCAGAATCCTCTAACCCCTTGGGTGCATGTTATTCCCCTTCCTACTCCTATCCCTAAAATGCTAAAGTTCAATGGAACTTGTCATGTCCCCTTTTTCGTGGACATTGACAGACTTGATGGTTAGCCTATTATACGACCTTCGTAGGCTAATAGGATGGATAGAGGGTCATAATGGAGCTTGGCTTGACTTTGATTCGCAAAATTTCTACATTTGGTTTTCATTCAGGGTCTTTCAGACATGTTTGCTTGATGCTCCTATTATTTAGGGATATTTGACATGCAGTGGAGCACCTTTATTTTGGTATGGTCATGTGCGGAATCACTCCCTGATTCACCTGCTTCGATCGGTTTGAGGATCCGACGTATATTGAGGGAGATATTAATATTTGATTGATTTAATCAAATATTAATTAATTGGTCTCATTAATAATTAATTATTAATTATTAATTATTAATTATTTGGTCTAATTTTAAATTAGAAACCCTAATGCTAATTTAAGAAAACCCTAATTAGGGCAAGCATATCTTTTGAGGGTATAAGGGTTTCACATGGAGGCCATTATTGATTATGCTATTGATTATTGATATTGATTTTGAGAATTTCTTCTGTGAAGACTGAGCCAAGGGTTCAAGGATTCCATTTGCATTGGAGAACATTCCCTCTTCAGTGTGTGCAATTAAGAGGCTGTGGAATATCAGCTGATCTATTGCCAAAGTGAGAGATAGCTTCATCCAGAAGTTATCACAGAATTTACAGGGTTGAGAGATAACTTCACACAAAAGTTATTACAGATATTCCAGGTATTTATTTATTTATGTTTTGATTCAAATAAGCTATACAAATAGAGATATTCTGTATTAGAGTCATATATCTTCAGATCAGAGGTCCTACAAACAGGGTGTAATTTATTGGCAGTCGTACGAAGCCGTACAGAGCCATACAGGTTTGCACAGCTACCGACGACGATAGTATTACCGACGACGGCTACTGACGATGGTAGTATTACCGATGACGGCTACCGATGACGGTAGTATTACCGACGATGGCTACCGACGATGGCAGTATTACCGATGACGGCAGTATTAGCTACCGACAGCGGCAGTATTACCGACGATGGTGACTGTGTTTTTACACAGCAACCCGAGACCTTCCAGAATTCAATTTGCACTTCCAGATTTTGCAAAGCCAGGGTTTTTCAAGACTGTATTTCATATTTATATGCATATTAGAGGACTGCAATTGTAATAATTTAGAAGGACAAGTGATACAATCTGTAATTTGTTATTAAGAGACTATATTATTGTGATCTTTCTGAATTTATTCAACAGCGATTATATCTTGGTTCAGATTTTTTGTGTTGCTATATTTCCTGTTTGGAGGGGATATTACAGTGGTATCAGAGCTTTTGCTTCGGTAAAGGAGCCCCTAAGTAAGGGACATCACAGAACTCAAGACTTGAGTCCTATGAATCATATTATGGCATTCATGATGGTTTGTATGGATTAGAAATAGGAAGAATAGCATGTTGTTAAAGCTCTTCATTCATTCTCTATGAGTTGAATCTCTTGTCTAGTTTCAGAATCTGTCACTAGATTCTCTCTCTAGTTTTTATCTCCTTTTAGATGATTTCTTCCAATATTTCAATATTTCTAAGATTTTTAACCTCAACATATAGTCACTCACCTCCATGGCATATTCTAAGGGTGAGTCAAATTTTGATTTTATGCATAGATGGCATTCAACTATTCATACATGTAGAACCAAGTCCTCAAATGACCAACTTTATGATATGTTCATACAAGCTTTGAGGCAGGAGGTTCACCTTGAGGTCCTCAAGCATGAGCCCACCTCTTATGATGAAGTTGTTAATGAGTGTCTGAAGATTGAAGTGTTTGAGGTGCATGCAAGCATGTAACCCATACCTTCCTGAAAGTTATTCTCATTACATGATCACAATCGTAATGCAACTAGTGATGGTGTCATTGATTCTCCTCTTGAGAAGAAGGATAAGAAGGAAAGCCATGAGGTGAATTATGTGAGCAATAAACCAACTAAAAATAAGGTTTCTAAATCTAGTCCAATAAAATAATAGACAATATTTCCTTATGACCCCACCAAGTTTTATAATTACAATCAGATGAAGGGGCATGATGATGCCAATTGTGCCACCCAAAATTTTAGTGGGAAAGCCTCACCTTAGTCTTAGAGTTCTCCTCTTGCCAAGCCCAACCACAATTTGGATGTGTTCAAGGAGCCTCTGGTTGATCACGACAAGGAGAATAAGGAAAAAAGGAGAAATCAAATTTTAAAGCCCTATGTTCCCCTTCTTTCTCTTCCACCTCTTTTGACTCCTCTTCCTAAGTTGACTTGAGAGGGAAAGCCAAGTGTGAGAATAAAAAGGTTGTTATTGCTATCGACATAGCCTCTATTGGGTATGAGTACTTTATCAACATGCATTCTGGTTGAGCCATCAACCCTATTGGAGAGACTAGTGGTGGTGGACCTCTCATCTAGCCCATAGGGATAGGGAACCCCAAACTTAGGTTTGACTTTCAGCATAACATCCCTCCCCAAGCTAGACAACATCTTTACTTTATTTTAGAAGAGTTTTAGGGCCTCTCAACTAGGATCTCCATTTGGGACCTAATTTGTCTTTGCCTTGAGCAAAAGGGTCTCATCTTCAATGATCTTGGTCTTCCTTATGAGGCTCCACTATGTGATGATGTTGAAGTTTTATTTAAATCTAATACAAATGATCACCCTCATCCTCCCATCTTATCTTTTAACCCAACCTCTTTGCCAAACCCCTTAATTCTTGCAAACAAGGCTCATTTCCCACTCTACATCAAGACTTTTGTGGATTATTGCCACATCAAGAAGTGAATTATCAATGAAGGATCTGCATTGAACATCATGCCTCTACATGTATTCAATGATCTTTGGATTAGTTAGAAGAAGTTTTTTTATTCTCACCATAGGTGTGTGGGTTTCAATATTAACATAGTTATCCCAGTGGGGAACATGAAGATCCATGTCAATTTTGGTCCTAAGATAGTCCAAATTGAGTTTTGTGTGTTAAACCTTGATCTTTCATACAACATGATTTTTTGTCATCCTTGGACTACTACTATATAGGCTGTCACATCAGCCATATTTTACATGGTGCAGTTTGTGCATGAAGGTGAGGTTCACACCATGAAGGCTAACCTAGATCCCTGGGAATTTGTCTATGTAAAGAAAAATCCCTCAAACAAAGATATGGTTATATCCTCATGATGTTATATGGATTCCCACACACCCCCTACTTCTAAATCTCATTTTCTCAAGGATGAACATTATGATCCAGCTGAGTATTGAGTAACATTCATTCCTTTGAAGTCTAGCATGCATCAATCGACTCCCTCTTTTGCTCTATGATGCCAGGACAAATCATGTTTTTTTGAAGACCTCTTCCAATATGTCTCCCTAGACATTAAGCTTCCCCTTACACCATGGTTTTCCCATCAAAGTATTGGATCTCTCAATGCATATCCCACTAAGGTCGCTAGAGTAGATGAGTCTGATCTTGAGTGTTATTCCATACATGGTATAGCACCCAACTTGATCAATGAGAGGAGAGAATCTAATAAGATCCTACCCATGCATCCTATGCACCACCATCCTCTTAATTTTTTGGGTTTAGAGGTCTTATTCACCAATAATGACCCCACCTTTGACACTCTTGTGTTTTGGGTCATGATTGGTAAACCTAAGGATATGGGTACTTTGTCTCCTTCCTCCTACATTTTCCCTATTATTTAACCTCTTCATAGGTTGAGTAATGCCCTACCATAGGGGAAGGCCTCTAGTTACGGATAATTGGTAGCCTTCCCTTGAGGATAGTCCTTCGCCTGGGGTTGTGGTGCTTTGGTCAGCCTTAAAGCCTACTAGAACACCCTCCTCAAGCCCCTATTCAATAGATTGCTCCTCTTGTGGCATATATCATCTAACCCTTATGGGTCTCCTTAGTTGTTTAGATTGTGAACTCCTCTTTGGATTCACCTTAAGATAGAATAAAAGTCTTTTACTTCTTTTATTTGGTTGGGTTGATGCTTGCTAGTAACTAGCCCTCTATCGATTCCCTCTCTCCTTTTTTTGTAGTGTCTATAAGTGGTGTGGGTTAGTGGTTATGGTTGTTTATGACTTTATATAGACTTCCTTGGATATTATTCATATATCATGGGCCTCCTACCACCACTAATCACCTCTCACTATGGTTGTTATTAAGTCACTCTCTCACAGTCAACCCCACACAACAATGATAGCTCTACCAGTTGAGATGCCTTTCTTGCCTCTCGCACTTTGACTCCTCACATCTACACGAGAGAGAAACATGACCCTGGATCAGTTGTGAACATAGTGGAATAAGAAAACTATGTTTTGGCATGCTCATAAACATTCTTTTCTTATTCTCCCCCTTCTCTTTCCTTTTTGGGCCAATTTTAGGTCTTTTTGGGCTCTTTAAACTTGGTTTTGGCCTTTTTTGGCCTAGGCCATGACTTTTTAGGCTACACCATAGCTTATTAATAGGTTAGGATACAAATATTACATCTTATAATTGTTATAGGCTATGGGTTTGCCTAGGTAGGTCGTGGCTTGGGCTAGTAGCCTTCTTTTTGCCCTTTATAGGCCTCCATTTTGCTCTATTTTTTGCTCCTTGAACCCCAAAATCTTCATCTTAGAGGTTTTAGACCATTCCAAACGTAATGGTAAAGTTTGTTTATCTTTTTGAGGCCTCTTTGGGTGTGTTTTGGGACCATTCCAATATTTTGGACCCCTAGGTCCTCTGGCCTTTCATGCCCATGCACTTCTTATTGGATGCACCTTGTGGATCCTTTTTGCATTTCAAACTGCAAGACCTCTATCTTAGAGGTTTTGGCACTTTTTTAGTGAATTGGTATCCTTTATTTTTTAATCCAAGGCTTATTTTGGGATTTTATTTCCATGTTTTGGTCCCTAGGACCCCTTTTGGGTCCCTACTGACCTCTTAGGCTCGTGCCTCATTTCATGGGCACCCAGGGATAGAAGTTACTTTCTATACTTTTTTTAGTTAGTCATTTATCTAATTTCATGTAATCTATCCATTCTAACTCCCTCTCTCTTTTTTCATCATGGTCATAGGTTAATGATGTTAGTTGGTTGTGATGGTTTGAGACTTGCTGTGGTCTTGTCGACTAGTCTTTATCTTCTCTGAACTTTGCCCCACTTTCCTTATTACCTCTTTTGATGATCAGTGTTGGTTAACCACATTGGTTATGGCTTGGTTGAATTTTTCAACTCCCTTGTACAACTCATTTTTTTCACTTCACATTAAGATAACCTTTCTATAGTTACCCATCTTGTGTCCTTGACCCCCATCATGGTGCACCTCTTAGTGGTGATTCACATAGTGATGGCAGTCAAGGCAACCCATGACCTATGGCTATGGCTTAGATTATTAATGATCCATGGGGCCATGAGTTTATTGTAGTTGGTTATTTCTTAATTGGTGAGATGAATAATTCCACTAAGTATCATGTAATCATTGACACCTTGAATAATCCCCATGAGTTAGGTGTGTGTTATGTGCAGTTGTTCTCCAACTCATTCTTAGTCATGTCTCAACTCATCGATGTCTAGGTCATCCTTAGCTTTGAGTGTTCCCCCTCTTCAAGGTGGTGCATGATTTTCTCTCCTTCTTTGAGGATGTCCAATTCACCCATATCCCTTGTAAGGAGAACACTAGGCCTAACACCTTAGTGAATGTCATTTTGGATAGTATGTTTTGATTTGATATCACTTATGTTCCCTATTTGCAAGAGTTGGAGCTAGAGTTGGAGTTGGATTCTATATTATGCAACAGTTTTACTTTCACCTATGGATCACACCATCAACATTCTTCCAGCATCATTCTTATATGGTAAGTTTAGGTAATTTTTTCTATTATCTTTTTAGTACTTGTTTTCCTTTGCTTTGGTGTGGCTTCCAGGTACTTCAAAACACTCCTTGTTTATTCAAACAAGGATTACTCGTACCTTGAGGACATATGGAATAATACTCCCTATGATTACACATCAGCTCACATGCAGACTACTAACCCTGGTTATCCTATTTAGATTCATAGGCCACTTGTTTGGACCTCTCCCACACACTATTCCCATCTTCTAACCATCTCAACACTTTCTCATGCCAAATGAGCTCTCTAGGGACCCTCTAAGGCCCTTTTGAGAACCTTTTGACTAGCCTAGGGCCATGTTTGACCTAAGCCATAGCTTAGGGAGGAAACCCATTTCCTAGGCCACATGTTTCCTTCACAAAATTTGTGGCCTAGGCAAAACGCATGAAAATTGCCCGATTTGATCCAAACCATTCATAAATGACTAATTTTTTAACTTATTGATGGATTAAGGTTGGATATAGGCATGTTTCCTCATTCATTCACACTCTTTATTCACTCTAACTTCAATTTTTATACATCTCTACTCTAATCATCTCCATTGATCACTCATATTGAAAGCTTAGTTGCCTCCTTGAATCTCTCTTGATTCTTGCTTGACACAATTGCTTTCTTTATGAAAAGGGATGCCCTACTCTGTTGATCTTTCCATTAGTGATTCTCTTTTTTTAATAGAGTTCCTAAATATTCAATAATGCTTCTTGCCTCCTCAAGACTCCATTTCACCTATCATTTGTGCTCTTTGCATTAGTTCTCATGGATCGGTGGCTTCTCCTTCATTTCTTCCACAGCTTTTGGCTCTTGGTCTAGACTCAGCCTATACACAGCCTGATCTTCTTCCTCTCTTACCTCCTAGCTTGGATAATAGGTTGGTAGACAATATACACATCTCTATTGAGTTTGATATGAGGGAACTTTTCTTTACAAATTGAAACTCTTTGTTTATTTGTAGTAGTATACATGCTAGGGTTTGTTTTTGTTTTAGCAAATTAGTGGTTTTGTGCATGATTTAGAATAATTTATAAAGTTTATGCATTTTCATTTGGTTACAAGATATATTCATTACTTGAATATTTACCATTACATGTTATTCTTGCATTGGAAACCTCTCTCCTTACATGGTAGGATTTTATATGCTCAAAACAAACTAGAAAACTTGTGGAAACCCTCTCTCTCTTTATCTTGTTAAAACTAAAAATATTGCATTAATTGAAAATAGTAGTATTGCTTTGGAAAGGTAGCTCAAATATAGAATAGGCATATTCTTGAACCTTTTCTTGAAAATGCCTTTGTTTCTCAAAATGTATTTTAGTTGGCCACAAAGTGCCTTAGTTGTTAGATTTACATTTCATTGGTTATCTCATTTCACTCAGTACTATTGCTTTCGTATTATTTATGCAATCCATAGTATAGTTTAAACCACTTGTTTTATTGTGGTTGGATCCATTATAGGTTTTTACATACCTTATGTGTTTGTTTTTACTAGCCCTAACTTGGTTTACAAGTCTATCTATACCATGGTGCAAGCTAGCAAACTAGATAGCCACTATAGATCTCCTATAGCCCATAGAACCCCTTGAGCCTTCTAGCCTCTTAGTGGTTTAATTTAGCACCTTTCCAAACACTAGTGGTTCTATTCATATTCTTAGAGATAAAATAACCATGGTATAACCCATACAAATGTATTCAAGAAGCTAGTTTTGGTGTCTACCGCATGCATGAAGAAGGTGACTCATTACCTAGTCTCACCAGCTCAAAACCAGATCAAGAGGGAGTATGGAATATATACTTTTATGGATATAGATCAAATAATGGAAGTGGGGCTGGTGTAATGTTGGTTTCACCTCAAAATAAAAATTATTATTCTTAAACTAGATTTTAGTTCAATTTTACTTCAAATACTACAGAATATTAAGCTCTTATTCATGGCCTTTAGTGGGCTAGAAAGACAGGTATTAAGATTTTTTAGGTGAAAGGTGATAGTGAGTTTGTAGTGAAATAAGTTATAGGTTTAAGTGCAACAAATAACACCCTCCTAAAGGCCTACAAACATAGATTTTGGGACGTCATGGAAGATTTCTTAACATTTGATATTCACTCCATTCCTAGAGGATCTAATCAACAAATAGATATACTTGTTGCCATAGGAGCAAAATATGATATAGTGGACTAGCTAAAGGATAATAAAGATCAGACCTAAATCAAGGTTGTATGTAGGCCTTCAATTTCAAATAATGAGGTAAGTTGGTAAGTCTTTGATAGTGATAAGTAGATAGCCTATTTCCTATAGAATGAAGTAGAATTTTGCTCAAAGAATAAAAAAAAATTGTAATGCCAATATGAGGATTAGATTGTGTAATTGAGATAAAAAATGATGCCTAAAGGTTTAGTAACTTTGGATAGCATTTTCAATGAAGATGATCAACTTATAAAGGACAAGGTAAGCATCTCTTCCAAGGAATAACATTAAGAGCAAGTTCACATACCTAAAGGTAAGCAACTCAAGTGGGATAAAGTGAACATTGATTCTGAGAGAGTATCTTTAATTTCATTATGTAATGAATACATGGATTTATCTTCTTGGGAATATCATGATTTAAAATGGTTTGACCCCATATTAGCACAACATACTATTGAGCTTGAACAAGATGCAAAACCAATAAGATAGAAGTAAAGGCCCATCAACCCCAAGGTTAAAATTTTCATGAGAAAGGAGTTTACCAAGATGATTGAGTCAAGTATAATATTTCTTATCAATCATTCAACATGGGTATCAAACCTAGTACCAGTGAGAAATAAAAATAGAGAGATAAGACTATGTGTGGATTTCAGATATTTGAACAAAGTGTCACTAAAAGACCACTATCCTCTTCCCTCCATGGATCAAATATCGTAAAGGGTATCAGGTTCACAAAGGTTCTCCTTATTAGATGGGTACTCTGGTTATAACCATATATTGGTGAAAGAGTAAGATCGGTATAAAATAACTTTCACAACCAAATGGGGTACTTTATGCCTATCAAAAGATGCCTTTTAGGCTCTCTAATATTGGATCCACCTTCAAAAAGGCAATGGATGTGGCATTTTAAGGTCTTTTAAGTGAAATGGTCTTAATTTATCTTGATGATATTACTATATTTTCAAAGGATTCTAATGATCATCTAACACACTTGAGAGTTATTTTTGATAGATGCAGACAATTTGAGGTTTCATTGAATCAAAAAAAGTGTATCTTTTCAGTGCATAAGGGGAGATTTCTTGGGCATGTAGTGTCCAAATAAGGTATTTCTATTGATCTATAGAGAATATAATCAATCCTTGCTCTATCATTTCCCAAACATAAGAAAAGATTGCAAAGATTTTTGGGCAAGATCAACTTCATCAAAAGATTTATTCCTAGATTCGTAGAATACTGGTAAGGCCACTCACTCAAATGCTGAAGAAACATCAAGAATTCACTTCGAGTAAGGAGGGTAAGAGGAGATTTGAGTCCATCAAACAAAAAATCATCCAAACTCCTACTTTTCTTAATCTAGAATTCAGTAAGGATTTCTTTATGTATGCTTTTTCTACATTTAGTACAATTTCAGCCATGCTTATGCAACATAATAGTGAAGGATTAGAGCAACCCATTGATTTTTTTAGTCAAGCTTTGAAAGACTATGAGGAGAGGTATTCTTTTGTAAAAAATCATGTACTTTTTTCTATAAGAGGTTTGAAAAAATTTAGACATTTGGTTTCAAATAACAAGAATATATTAATGGTAGTTCATCCTAGTATGAAATATTTCATCCTCAATAGAAACTTAAGTAAAAAGAGAGTTGGATGGGTTACTAAGTGCATAGAATATGATATTGAAGTGAAGGTCACAAATCTGTTCTCAGGTAAAGGATTGTGTGAATGTCTTGCATAATATGTGAAAGAAGAAAAGGAGATGGTTTTGACACTTCAAGACAACCAATAGAAAGTTGAAACTACTACTTCATCCAGCTAAATACAAAACATTGCTAGATTCCTTCAAACAAGAAAATGTCCCATGGGATTAGATGCATCAAGGAGAAGATAGTTTAGGATGAAATTAGTATCATACATTTTGATTGATGGAGTGTTATTCAAAAAGGACATTGGAGGTATGATTTTAAGGTGTGTTGAAGCTAATCAATTTAAAAAGCTTTTTGAAAAATTTCATGATAGTCCTTCTAAAGGATATTTTATATCCAATAACATAGCTACTTAAATCATTAAATTTGGTTACTTTAGGCCTAATTTATTTAAATATGCACATGCATGGGTTAGGAAGTGTGCAAAGTGTGTAATGTTTACAGGAAAGCAAAGACTAGTTGTTATGTCATTAAAGCCTATTCAGGTTAAGCAGCCTTTCATGTAATGGGGTTTGAACTTCATTGGAATGATACATCCTCCATCCAATTCTGGTTATAAATGGGTCTTGATAGTTAAAAACTATTTCACCAAGTGGGTGGAAGTAGTACCTTTGAAGGAGGCAAATGAGAACTCTGTGCTTGAGTTCTATGAGAGTCTAGTCACCCGTTTTGGAGTACCTTCTCCTATAATATCAGATAATGCTTTATTATTAAATAGTGCAAAGGTGTGTGAATGGGATCTTTATCAAGGCATTTATTTGACATATTCATCAAATTAATATCCATAGGGTAATAAACTAGCTAATTCCACTAACAAGAACCTGCTTTGGATCATAAAAAGAATGTTATAAGATAATCAGAGGTCTTGGCATACAAAGATAAAGAATATTTTATGGGATGATAGGATCACCCCCAAGAAGGCCATTGGTCATTCACATTATATCTTAGTCTATGGAAGAGAATCAAGGTTTCCCATCTCATTGAAACTTCCATCTTTGGAGCTTGCACACCAACTAGAGATTCTAGAAGGTGATGCAATGGAGGTTAAGATGAATGAACTAAGAGAATTGGAAGAGATAAGAGATGATGCCATGCATACCATATGGTCTAACCAATATCAAGTCAAGAAGACTTTTGACAAAAGAGCTTCATCAAAGATGTTCCAGCAAGGTGATGTAGTCCTCAAATGGGATGTGGACTATGAAAAACCAAGAAAACACTCTAAGTTTGATAGCCTTTGGAGTGGACCTTATGTCATCACAATTTGAAAGAAAATAAATTCCTTTGAGATTGCTAAATAAAATAGAGAGAGCCTTCCCATCCTTGTCAATGAGAGGTACCTTAAGTTCTGTTATTAGTCTGATCTCTTGCTCTTTATACATAGTAAGATAGGTCTATTTTTCCTCCAAGTGCTTTTGCACATTACTTTGTTGGTTGTTTCTTGATCTATTTTTTTCCCTTTATTGTTTTTTATTCCCCATTTCTCCAAAAAGTGTTTTCAAAAATCAAGAATTATTTTTATAAGTAGATTTTCATTTGTTTAGTCATCTTCAACAAGCTTGATCAAAGTCTAAGTCCCATGACTAATAGGTTGGTCAATCCAGCTGAGTCACTAGAAGTGTCATTTTGGCCCACATATCAATCTTTGTCTATATTTGGAGGAAGAAGCCTAGAAGGGTCCTAATAAAGTAGAAGATTTAATGGCTTAGAAATGGGTCCAACAATGCAAATAAAGGGATCCAAGTAGGTTCTCATATGTTTTGAGCATTCAGGGTCATGGACAAGCCAACATAAGCCTTAGAAGATAATTCAAAGCTTTAAAGGTTCAATAAAAATTTCCTTGCATAAGCCTAAGTGAGCCAGACCATCATTAGGATGTCATGAAAAACTAGACTAGATAGCTTGCTTATGAATTTTATAAATATGCTCAAAAAGCCTCATGTCACCATTAGATCATGCACGATCAATGTTCTTAGTACCAAGATCATTCTCTACAAGTTTCATATCTCGATGAGTCTTCTATCTTGAGATCTAAGCCTTCAAAGTTTAGCTTATTAATTCTAAGGGGACATGTCATCCTACACGTCATATATAAATGAGCAGACCATCTTGTTTGAGAATTTTTTATCTTCACTTAAAAAGTCATGTGAATCAAAGGATTACAGCTCCATGGAACTCTTCATGCCTAGATCATATCCTAAAATTCCATGTCTACGTGACCTTTTTAGCTCAAGCTATGAGCATTCAAAGTTAAACCTATAGAGCAAAACATCTGCACAAGTGTCAAGTTTGAGCTCCGTAAAGTAACAATTTGGGTACAAAAACCATTAACAAGTTTAAAGTTGATCAAGATCTAACAATCCATGTGAGCTCACATACTGACACATGATATCTAACAATTTACATTGGTGTCAAACTACTCAAAAGGTCCTTGGGTTAAAAGTCGTTAAAAGGATACAAGTTGGAGAATATCTGATGGTGCGAGTTCATCAAGCTGAGATCCAATAGTGCATGTTCACTAACAAGGAGGTGGGTATGATTTAGATCAATGATCAATGTTGCTTCATACATTATGATATAACGGTGTGAGATGAGTTAAAAGGTCAAGGAGCTTGAGAGGCTACCATGTGGCGTAAGTGCATAAAGCAACAAACTAACAATAGGATCCTAAGATAAATGCATGATTGATATGTGGTGTAATCATATAAAATAGGTAGACTGATAATGAATCTAGAGTGCAAACATGGGACAACCAAGTGGAACCAACTCGAATAGAGTTGATAAGTTAAGGATAGATCTAAGAGCTCATGTTAACTCATACCATGGAGATCAAATGGTGTGAGCAAAGGTCAATGAGTCAATGATCTGAGTCATAGTTGATGACCAAGAAATTAAAGTTCAAAATCTAAGGGACTTCTTAGAGATCAAACACATGACCGAGGTTAAACCAAGGCAAGCTTTTCAAAGGGCACATGCCACCATTGAAGCTTGATCAAACGCCATAAAAAAGACACAATGATGTACTAATGCAGCTAAGGTGATCAAAAACATAAAGGGACCACCATAAAAGCTTAAAATGGACCTCTAACTCAAGGGTTTATGTCATGCAGGGTTCATTCTATGACTGAATTCACCATTTTTAGAAGAAGGACCTATGTACATGATGAGTTATCAGTTTCTATGGATGATCAAAGGAAAAAATGGGTCTATTTGGACCTAATAGGATCAAAAGGGAGATTAGTTTTCCTATCTATAGTGGACTTATGAACATGGGTATGAGTTTGAGCATGATCCAGTTTGAACAAGAGATAACATTTTAAAGGATGCCACAAAGGTATACACATGGACCCCAACTGTTTCATCTCTAGGACCAACTGCATGAAAATGACCTTTCTCTCCACTTTTGCATGCCTCAATGAACCAGTGAAGACCAGTTAACACCAAGACACAATGTATAATAGATTGATCTAATGATTATAACTACATTGATTCTAGAACCTCACTTAGAACAACTTGATCTCATCATTACAACCATAAAGAAGCATCAATGAAGGAATATTGTAATTGTGCAATGAATTGAAGTGACCTGGATCAATCAAGAATCTTGAATGAGCAAAAATGCATAGGCATTTATAATTGTGGTTCAAATGAATTTGTGTTCATTTTGATTCCTTTTTCAGTGCCAAAATCCCTTTCTCTTGCTCCCTTTTCTTCTATAAATATGGCCTTTCAGCTATTATTGATCATCCCTCAAGCTGGTACGACTAGACTCAGCCAAAAATTATATTTTGCACCTCTTGGAGTAATGAATAGAGTATTTTACATATGTTTACTAATCTATGCTTAGTGTTTTGTATTTTTTTATATGCATAAGTGGTTGTCATCTTCCCTTTGTAGGTCCAAGTTCAACCTAAGTGTTAATAAAATTTCCTTACAGGTCATATAGTGTGTCTTAATGTTGATGTCTTGGGTATATAGTGGATTTTTTACTGTAAGTGCCTTCAATCAGGCCTTACCCTCATTGACCTCCAGCCTAAGTCCATCAAATTGACCTCTAGGCGAAGTACTTTTTCTTGGAGATCATATTAAACATTGTATTAGTTCTGTGTGTATCCCATTAGTGTGCTAATGAGTTTGATCTTGAGAGTGGATCTTTAAACATTCAGTGCATCACCATGTGTTAGAACATGTTTCATTTTATGTAATTTCTTGACTCTTTTCACCCCAAATTGTTTAGGTCTTATAAAGAGAGGTCCAAACTATCATATCCAAGGAACTAGCTTCATTAAAAACCCTAGAGGTCTGGTCTAGATATAGGCATCCCATAGCCTTAGATCATTCCCATGTTAGTCTAGGTATGGGTCACACTTGATTAAATATGACCTCTATTAGGTGCTATCTAGATAGATAACAATTAGCATGGAGACATGGGATTAAGCTAGTTATGAACCATTATATCCTTTATTTTTCATTTAAAAGCTCCTATAGTTTCCACACTATAGATTTAAACCATTGATCATAATCTTTCACAAATTCCTTATCCTTTTGAATTAGTTTTTTCATTTGCTAACACTCTCTATTGGTATATCTGGGTAGTGAAAATCTCCCTTAAATGATTTTTGGACATTATCCCATGCAATTTCATGTCCCAAGCAAGTCTTTATGTACCACTTAAGTGTGTTGTCTCTTAAAGTTCTAATAAAATCAAATAACATTACTTTTTCATTAATAATGTTGTGAATTCTCTAATATGAGTCTAATACAAATATATGTGCTTCCACATCTTTAGTGTATTTTACAAATAGTGTCAATTTCATCCTATTATGTGTCATCTTATTGTTTTTAGGTTGTTTGAGAATACCACTGTTAGGATTAATACTAGTATTGGTCAGATTGCCTAAAGTACTTGCCTCTACAGTACTATTGTAATTTTTTTATTGTTTATCTTTTCATTGTCTAACCAAATTTTGATTGCAACCTTTGTTTCTTTTTAATTATTCTTGAAATTTTCTTCTTCCTAATAATTCTACTTGACTCATTACAAAATCTATTCTTTTCTCAATATCTTGCTTATGACTTTGATATTTGTTTTCTACTTCTTCGCCAATAAATATATCTCTTCTAAGGCATGGATGTATATGTCTATTATGAAGCATCATAGGGAATGATGATTGGTCCAAACGGTTCATTTCCTTAGGGCCTCTTGTAGTCGGGGTTTGGGGGGTTGCATCACTTCAGGTCTCTTATTCTACATCTTCTATCTCTAATTTGACTTCGTCTCCAATGTTTTCATTAACTAATCCTCTTTTCACTAGTTTATCTAATTTATTATCTCTCTATTAAATTTATTTACTGTGACTACTAATAATTATCTCCAAATTACCATTCTCTTAAAGGTTATCATTTCTATATCTATCTATTTATTCTTTTATGTTATATGTAAATATTTCCTCCTTAGTACTTACTACCAGGCTTCCTTCTATTGATAAAATTTTCTCTCTTGGTTATACTATATGATTAACATTGCTTATATTAATCTTAATTTATTCACTTCTACTACTAGTTAGGCCTTGTCCATTGAGGGCCAAACTACTTACGACTAGTTGGTCTTCTGCACCTAGGGTCTAGAATAGTTTGGTAATCCAAATAATGTGGCTAAATTTATTAACCCTTGTTTCATGTCATTAATCACCTTTTGTGGTACATGATATCACAATTCTTATATTATACTTATTTCACTTTCCTCATCTCCACCTCTTGCATTATGAACAATAACTCATATGTTTATGGCAAAGGGATAATATCAATATTTTCAATATTAGGACTTCTGTAGGTAGAGGCTAGATCATATTTCTATGTTGTTTTACTTCTCATCATTATTTCCTCTATTTATTTTTTCTATATCTCTTTCTTAATTTCTAACTGAATTCTTTCATTCTCCATCTGATTTCTCATTTTCCCATTCACCATTTTCTCTTAACTATTTAGAATTTATCCTCTTACTACTATCTCTTTTCCTCTTAATTAACTTTCTTTTAATTGATACTTCTCTATCCCCCTACATCATATTTAGCCTCCCCCAACTATTTAGACTAGATATTTTGAGTAGTCACATCTTTTGAGGATCCCCCTTCTTTCTGCATGCCAGCCATTAGGTGATTGGCCCTAAAATAATTGTTTACCCTCTCTTACTAGCCCTTGCTTTGCAAACAAATTATAAATGAGGAGTGGTACTTTATTCAAAAAACATTGTCTTACACCTTCAAGAAACTTGTCTTTATCAACATCGAAGCTTGTCTAACCCTATATGGCCCAAACTATGATGAATGAGTCGAGAGTTATCTCAAACTAATGATCAATAGCCCGAGTTATTAATGTATCAAGGTGATGGAATACATCAAACTTTTTTGTATTCCACTAGATAGGTATTTTAATGTGAATGCAGAAACCTTATATGTATTTAGCATGCTACAATATCCAAGGCCACAATAGTTGTGCAAAAGTGATCCAAAATTCTTCTTCCTATGGTCGAAAGAATGTTGCCTTTACTTTTGGTAATGTTTCCCCTCTTCTCTTAACTTTTGTGTGAATTTTTTTTACTATTTGTTCCAACCACTCTTCTATTTTTGTTAACGCAAGTTTCCAAAATTCCAAAGAGTATTTCCCCCTAGACATTAGTCTACTAAAGTCATGTGATGCCACTAAATATTAACATAAAATTTGGAGTTGTTTAGTTGTAGATAGCTTTTTTTTAAACAGGTTAAATTTAGTTAGACTAATGGATTGCAAGGGTTAGAATTGGTTAGATGCCTTAACATTCACTTTTAAAAATTAGTGCCTATATTCATAGTAACTCATACATAAAACACAAAACATAGTAATTCCTACTCTAACTCTTCTCTTTTATATGTATTGTTATAACCACCAAGTACAATTATTCTTATATTCTTTATTTTATACCACTTGATTCAATTACATAGGTTATTATGATTTGTAATGTTTACACAATTGTATATGTTTTCTTCTACTCTTTGAAACTATCTATATCTATTACAATGTTATGGTATAAATACCGAGCCAATATAACACAAATCAATGGTCATGTTTGTGTAAGACATGCCCTATCTCTAATTAGGTCACCCTCTATCTCTCTAAAGCCTTATTTCTTACCATAACATCTAGTCAATAAAATCCTATGTTTTTTTAGCTTAGAGAGGTGTTATGTTGATGTGGTAATGGAATCAACTCTGTGGTGCCTCTAGTTTGGTTCTTGAGCTAATAGAGAATCCTTCCAACATGTGCACCAGTCTCAATCCTTCATCTTCTTTCACTTTGTTCCTACAAACACTCGCTCACTCTATGTCTTATTTTTATCCATCTGAAATAAGTTCCTTAGAATCCTTATCCCCATCCTTGACCATACCTTCCTCACCCTCTATACAAGTAAGATCTACTTCACACGTTTCCTTGCTCTTCTTCACGTGATTCTCCTTACTGGTGTGAATGCTCTAGGTTACGCATAATGTTACTTTCTCCTTCTATTTTTTTAATTTATTCTAATGCTTCTTATACCCTATTCACATGTGTATTTTCCATTCCATTGTGTGGCACTCTACTTTATTTGTGATAATTTTCCCTTTGCCTTTAACATAAATTGGTAGGCTTCCTCCAATGTTTGAATCTAAGCCATGCTTAGCTCCTCTTGGGTCATGATTCTCAACCTATTTAAGTATCTTTTGACATTTTCCTGGTCAACCTTATGATGAGAAGATATGATGGTGATATTTTATAACTCTTTAGTTTACTCCTTGACAATAAGGTTTATCTGCCAAAGGTTCTACACTTTCTTGAACAACTCCATTTAATAATCTTCAAGCAAGAATTTACCTTTTTGCTTCATAACCATTATGTCCCATCTAGTTATCTTGTCATTACCTCTTATTCATCTCTTGTTTTATACTTCCTTCCACCATAGTAGTGCATGACCCTTCAACTTGGTCTATGCCAACTTCACACATTGTGGGTCATTGATCTCGTCAAACTCTAAATACTCTTTCATGTTTGTGAGCCAGTTAATGAGCTCTTCCAGATTCAAATACCCCTATAAACATGACACATCCACATTCACATCTCATCCAATTCATGAAATTTCCTTCAATTATTTTCTCTCTCCTACATCTATTTATGTTTTATCATCTTCATACTTTCCTCTCACATATTCTGCACATTGTTCTTCCTCAATGTCGCTCAGATCATCTCTTAGTACAAAACTATGTTGTCTATCCTCTTTTATTGCATATAGTCATTTATGCATGGTTTGAAACATATCCATTACTTCTTCTAATCTTGAAATAACATTAGTTTCCATGACATCTCCTCTAACTCTCTCGGGTGACATCTTCTCACTTTCTCTAGCACAAACTTCCATTTGTTACAAAAATCTTGCTTATAATCCTAAGTAGATGGTCTACTCACTCTTCACTATTCCAAGGCCTTTGTTATGATACCAAAATAATGTATTCATGGTTAGGGTGGTTAATAAAGAGTTTCCTTATACCATGCAATTAGATCAACACACTCACAATATTCAAGACAACGTTAAAAAAAAAAAATTATATTATTATTGAAATGGGAATTACATACAATCACTCTCAGAGATTAAGCTATAGGATTAGATTGGATTACAGTTATAATATGCATGTTTATTTTACAATGATTTAATATCCCTTGAATGCCTATACACATTCAAGGAGATGGGTCTTCTAGCTCCTAGTTCACTCTCACACTCTCGTTGGGGAATTTGGTAGAGTTTCCTTCACATTCAAAACCATATATGTTAAAATTTGGCCTGGAATCTCCATATAAAGTTTTTGGGTATTATAGGAGCTTCTTTAATATCCTCCATTAATGTTGATTGTGTCTCCTGCCATTGTTTGAATTTAAACTTGGGAACTTGGCAGTTTAGTTTTGGTGGTTTTACAACTACTTGGGTGTTATTTTTATAAGTTAAATTAAAATTCACTTGCTCATGCTTTAGAACCTTCCAATTCTCTATGTATCTAGCTTAGGTCTAGGGTAGTTAGTTGTAGGTTCATGTGGAGGTCTTAGACTAAAATTTAAACCATGAGCTCTACTACTTTACCATGATGTCATTTAGGCCACACATTGATTATCTGGTACACTTCCCCTCTGCTTGTGTGTTGACACTTTGCATGTGATACATGCGACCTGTACTGGGTGAGATTTTGTCTTGTTATTCTTGTGTCTTGTGACCTTGCATAACCATACACACTCTTCCTTATGCAATCATGCACAAATCAAGTCTTTGTACTTTCCTTGTACACCTCATTTATTCTTGTGTGCTTGTTCCTTCTTTACTTCCACATGTTGCCATATGCACTTGAATTCTTTCCCTTGTTCTTCGTAAAATTATACTTTATAAATTTCAAGATAACACTTCACCTATGATGCACCTGCATCACATATGTGTATGCACAAGCCATGTATATTAAGGATTGATGAAAAAAGTACATTGTCAAGTGTCTAATACCAAATTAGAGCGTCTGCACATATAGGCCAACCACAAGAATTACAAGTAAGACATTTGACATATATTTTATTTTAACCATGGTTTGCTTTTTGTCCCTATACTATTGCAAACCACCATTGTGGCACTATCTAGGAGAATGTTGTCACGCCCCATTTTATTTAAATCCTTATTATTGATTCATCAACCCATATCATGTGGTGTTAAGATTGTTGTTTGAACAAGGCTATGTTAATCTAACGATTCTATGTTTCATAAGAATGTGTGTTAAGTGCAATGTGATGTGGTGTCCTTGTGCCATGTGGACACACCCTTCCCTATGCTTAAACCATATTTTCTTCCTTAGGATTGACTTATCAATAATTTTTCGGAAGGATGAAATGTGTATATGGAATTGGTTCAATGACCCACAAGTCCTTTTCAAAATTTGCAACTTGGACTTAGACTTTGAGGCCACCTTTTTAGAGTGGTTATGACAAAATGAAGTCTTCTTAGGCGATTTTTAGGTCCTAGGGTCATATGGGTTAGGGTAGGTTGGCTTTCCCATGATATTAAAACATTTTTTAAATGCTTAAACCCTTCAAAATCATATTTGAAAAGTTTGATGTGTTTTGAAAATGATATAAGTGAGATATTTATTATAATAATAATATTTATCATAATCCATTAAAGTGGATCAAAATTTTCAAAGACTAGAGTAAGTTGTTACCTAGTGTTAATTAAGGACCTTGAACCTTCAATGCTTATGGCAAAATGTTTTGCAAAATATATGTGTAAATATATATAAATAGTTCATAAGATCATGTCCATTGATGGAGAAGGAACTTAATGATCCTTCACAATAAGGGTCTAAATTTGGCAGTCGATCCTATCTAATGATGGTTATTTATTTAACATTGTCCTTCGAATGAGAAAATGGAAAAAAAATAGAAATTGAGTATTTGTCTAAAATTTCACTTTATATTTAATACAATCTCTTTAATAATTCAGGGATAAAAAATATTTTTAAAAAATTGATTGTATTTTAGAGATAAAAAATGTAAATATGGTTATGTGACATCAAATTTAGTCAATGGTTACATTAAGAGAGCAATTATTTTTATTTTATTTGATATCTTATAAGATTTGAGCATTTGACCTCCCTTGAAAGAGTATATTATCTTCACAATATAATTTGAGCATTGACCTCCCTTAAAGAAGCACACTTTCTTTACCATTGGCTCAACTCAAAGACATTTACGAAAAGTTAAACTTGGATTGAATTAGTAATTTATTCAAAATTCATCATATTTAATTCTTTTTTCGGTGGTATAAATGTCTTAGGCTTTGACATATTTTTAGTTTTTTATTTATTTCTTGGTTATAGGATAAGTTCCTTATTTGCTACTGCTGGTCAAAAATTTGACTCTGTGAAGGTGGCATTACAACTCCTGGTGCACTCAACAAAGTCAGATCGATCTACCCCTGTTACCTCAGCATGACCTGCCTTCAAGGTTTTTGATACTGGGCCTCCTCTTATTAAATGCTAAGTTTTTTATTAAAATGACATGGTCTTTCCAAAAGAAATTATGAGGTTTGAATAGGGCACTGGTTTAGCATAGCGATGAGGTTGAAGTGGTAAATTGTTTAGAAGCTCCTGCTCCTTATTGTTTGAAGCTTCTTAGACCTGTTCTTTGGATGCCTAGGGTTATGGCGTGGCACAAGGTTTTGAAGACAAAAGGGCGGATAAAATTGCTGGCTCTCCATTCGAGCTATTCCCCATTCGAGTCTGATTTCAACCATTCTTTGGATACTTGCATTTTGGATAGAATCCCTTGCTCGACCTGCAGGCTCTGACTGGACAAATGACTGTGTTTGCGCCATTTCTTGGTCATGGCATATGGTTTCAGCTAATATATTAACCCATGGGCCACATTATCCTGCATAGGCAGCCCTGGTCTTCTTTGAATCGAATATGTGGCTGGGCCATTCGTAAAATCTGGGGCACGGCTTTGCTTGAGGAATTTTGAGGTGAGAAGAGAATAGAGGGGTTGGAAAGACAAATAAACCATTTTGGGCTCGTTTGGACGGGTGGCATCTCCATTTTCCATTTCCACTGGGATTGTGTTTTCAGGTATGCCATTTTCTTCCATATATACGGACTTTTATACGCATTGATTCTTGTTTTTTGGGTTCTTCCTCTGAAACCCCAAATGTGGATTATGTATATTGAAATGAAATCTTTTCATGGTATTTTTATTGTTGTATGCAGGTATATATTTCTATGCATATGTATATACGGACTTTTATACGCATTGATTCTTGTTTTTTGGGTTCTTCCTCTGAAACCCCAAATGTGGATTATGTATATTGAAATGAAATCTTTTCATGGTATTTTTATTGTTGTATGCAGGTATATATTTCTATGCATATGCATAGGAATATATACATACATGTATGTTATATGAAATGATTGTTAGACTTTGAACAGTCACTTGTGTGGATTCATGAATTTATAATGGTACTCTCATGGGGATATATACGCACATGTATGTTGTATGAAGTTATCGTTAGACTTTGAACAGTCACTTATGTGGATTTATGAATTTGTAATGGTACACTTCAATTATAAATTATGGATATTGAAATGAAATATTTTCATGCTATTTTTATTTTTGTATGCAGGTATATATTTCTATGCATATGCATAAGAATATATATGCATATGTATGTTGTATGAAGTGATTGTTGGACTTTGAATAGTGACTTGTGTGGATTCATGAATTTATAATGGCTGTTTTTCTTGCTATGATATGGTTCTCTGCTTTGTTGATATTGCAGTTATGGTTACGTTTTTGTATGCACCTTGGTAGTGGCCATGTTTGGCTGAAATTATTTCCTTTGAAAATTGAGATGGTTATGAGTGGAAAACATCTTTTGGGTGCTTTATTACTGTATCTTTGATTATCTTTATTAAACTCTCTACATCTCTAACCCTTCTCTACTTATAAAAGTTGCAATGAAAGAATGCTCAAAAAGTATTGATTCTTGAGAAGAAATAGTATTGTTAGCTTATGCTGATTGTATGTGCATGCTGTGTTGACTAGTGCAGATTTGATGGCAGGATAGCTTTACATGCAAGTGCAAAACCTTATTATGTATATTGAGAAGCTTTTGTCCTTGTAAACCTCTTGGGTATTATATGGATCTAAAATCACTCTAGGGGTTTTGCATTGCTGTAGCAGCATTCTTATAAGGAGGAGACCGAAATGTTCTTGTAGAACTGCAACAATTCCTTGTATTTAAATTGTTTCAAATAGTTTCATTTTCCTTTAATGAAGTCAATGATTGCGTTATTGAAATATTGAATCAAATTATAGTAGGAGTTAGCTTTCAAATGGTGGCAATCAATCTTGTATGATCTTGTATAGGCTGAAAATATGAATGATAGTCTCTTGTTCGGTTTTATTTTCAGTATGCTACTGTAAATTAATTTGTGGGTTAGCTCCTTAACTAGCTTTGTGACTTTCGTACTATTCGAGTAATGTATTATGTTAACAATTGATATGAATTTTGAGTAATATTTAGCTTATTGCTTTTTCTAATGGTATCCTGTAAATTAGTTTGAGCTTTCAAATGGTGGCAATCAATCTTGTACGATCTTGTATAGGCTGAAAATATGAATGACAGTCTCTTGTTTGGTATTATTTTCAGTATGCTACTGTAAATTAGTTTGTGGGTTAGCTCCTTAACTAGCTTTGTGACTTTCGTACTATTCAAGTAATGTATTATGTTAACGATTGATACGAATTTTGAGTAATATTTAGCTTATTGTTTTTTCTAATGGTATCCTGTAAATTAGTTTGAGCTTTCAAATGGTGGCAATCAATGTTGTACGATCTTGTATAGGCTGAAAATATGAATGACAGTCTCTTGTTTGGTATTATTTTCAGTAGCTTGTTTGGTATTATTTTCAGTTTGCTACTGTAAATTAGTTTGTGGGTTAGCTTTTTAACTAGCTTTGTGACTTTCGTACAATTCGAATAATGTATTATGTTAATGTTTGATATGAATTTTGAGTAATATTTAGCTTATTGCTTTTTCTAATGGTACCCTGTAAATTAGTTTGTGGAAGCTCCTTAACTAGCTTTGTGACTTTTGTACCCTTTGACTAATGTATTATGTTAATGATTGATATGGATTTTGAGTAATATTTAGCTTATTCCTTTTTATAATGGTACCCTGTAAATTAATTTGTGGGTTAGCTCCTGAACTAACTTTATGACCTTTGTACTATTCGAGTAATGTATTATGTTAATGATTGATACGAATTTTGAGTAATATTTATCTTATTTCTTTTTCTAATGGTACCCTACAATAGTTTTTGTGGAAATAATTTATAAATTATTGTTTTGTGGAGGAGTATTTTAAAAAGGGGCAATGCCCTTGATGAACTGTTTTGGGGATAGTTTGCTCAAAATGTATCGAATTTCATCCAAATAAAAGTTGTGAGAAATTTTCTTGAAGTGCTTTAAAGTTCTAAAATCTGAAATTTTGATCACCTGCCAAAAAAAATAGTATGTCAATTTTGACGGCCACATGACCATCACAGCCATCTAAAAACAAAATAGATTGACATCCATTTGAGCGTCAAATTTAATGTCTTAAAACTATCTTAAATGGCTATTTTCAGCAACACAAAAGTTGCTTCTAGGATAAATGATGTTCAATCTTTCATAATCTTAATCGCATATATTTTTTAATTTATATTCTTATGACAATTTGAAGCGAGCAAACATGTGTCATGTTGTTGGCATCAGCAAATTTGATTATTCATTGTGGTTTGAGTTTGTTAGCATAATCTTGAACTTGGGGTATTCAAACTATATATTAACAACATTTTATTAGATGCTTACAGACGTTAGAATTTTGTAGGCACCAAATTATGAGTGTTGTACCATGCCTTTAGTAATGGTTTTTTCAGTGCAAGATTGAGCCACTTCTTGAGTTGTACAGCACTCTGAACTTTTATGCTTTATTGTACTTATCACATCAATAACTTAGAAATATAAGGTAAAACAAGCATTAAAAAATCTAAGGTATAAATTAGTGTAAACAGACACTAATGGTGTCTTATCTTGCTGCAATAGATGAGGCCTAGTCAAAGACAGTCCTTGGGAAAGCCTTTGAGTCGAACCAAGAACACCATTTTGTATGTAACCTTCAATTAACGGATTCCATGAATTTGCGTTTCTTTGAGGAACTTTGTCAAATAGTTGTCTCACCTATGTGGGCATCCATCAAATGTGATTTCTTTGTAGCAATTTTTCATCAATGTCATGTGAGGATACCCTTGAGCAGCATTAATGTCATGTGCGGATACCCTTGTAATCTGCAGCTACATTATGACTCCCGAGGACCATCAGCTAAGTCATTTGGTGCGCATCCACTGAAATTATGCATTTTTCCCATCCCTATGTACAGGCCAAGAAACTGACTGGTTGTAGCTTGGGTAAGAAGGAATGACTTGTCTGGTTGAAATAATTACAGATACGGTGTGGCATTATCTTTAGGGTGGTAAATGTGATCTAAAAACTATCATAAAGGGAAATATGATCCCTAGCAGTAAATTCGTAACTGTGATATAGTCAAATGGGTATATATCCATGGAAAGATTTGATACATGAAATGAGATTGTATCACAATTCTTTCATATTCATAATCATCTCTCCATAACGTTAAGTTTATAAAATATGTAAAGCTTTTATGATTACACTATAAAATATCTATCTTATTAAGATTAAGAAAGGATGAAAAATATATATATTATTGATTAAAGATTAAGATACTTTTAACTCTTAGTAATGCAGTAAAGGAAAATGATATTTGAGATGGTAAAGTGTTTTAAACAATTTATGTGTCTTAGATATAAGCACATGTAATTTAGACAGAGAGTTGTTAATTAATAGATGATCAATTAACTTTATATGTTAATTAATGTTATAAGTTTAATAAAATGTTAATAATTAATACATTTTCAATTAATATTACAAGTATTTAATGAAAGATGCAAATAACTTTGTTTGATCAAAGATAATTCATATTTGATATTTACGGCTATTGAGTGTATTGTTATAATTAGTAATGATAATTGAAATCAATAAATATTAAAGGTAATGTTATAATTACTAATGTTAATTAAGGGAATTCAATATTGAGGAAAATATTGACATTGTAAGAATATTTATAAAGGTCAAGGGAAATGAACACTATTAAGGTTAGAAGATAATTCCATCTGGGTATGTTGTAGTTTTATTCATGTTGATCGGATTAGACCAAGAGCTTGATCGATTGGTAGATTTCTTGATTAATCCTCCAAGGAACCCCTTGTGCCCACCTCGCCCCCGTTCGCTCCCCCTAATCATCTTTTAGACAAATGGTGGTTGGAGCTAATAGTTTGGTATCGAAAATGGAAATCAATGCCCCAATGAAGGCGATTGACAAAAAGAAGATTCAAGAACTTGAATTTGGAGGTAGAAGACCGTGCATGCATGTAGCTGAAAAGAAATTGATCGCCATGTTAGATCCAACAGAAATCAAGAGGAACATAATGGGATTGCATGGATGAACCTTGATTTGCAAATTTTTGGGAACCCAACTAACTCCAGAGGAATTGCATGGTTGGCCTAGAAGAAACTGGAAGATGAACAAATAATATGAGCTAAAAACCTACACTAAAGGGTACTTCATAGGGTTTTTTGCAAAAAAATCAAATAAAGATAAAGTGTTCGGAGGAGGAACATACTTTTTCAAAAACGGGAGCCTTTTCATAAAACAATAACACACAACCTTCAAGCCTACTAAGGAACTCCCAACCACGGCCCTGATATGGATTCTATTGTATGCACTACCACGAGAATTTTGGTCCAGATATGTCTTTGAAACCACAATTAATACTATTGGTAACCCTATTGATATTTCAAAACCATACCATGGAAAGTGTCTACCTAGCTACACTAGAACTTGTGTTGAGCTAGATCTCACTCATGCCCTCCCCAAAAACATCACATTGAAAGCAAGAGAAATGGAGTGCGTGCAAGATTTGGATTACGAGAGCTTCCCTTCCGATGTAGAAGCTATCATGAATATGAACATCTCATCAAAGATTGCCCAACACTACAAAAATCCAATATCATGGAGAAAGTCCCTAAAACAACTCATAAAGATTTAGAGGGATTTGAAAAACTGAAAAGAAAACACACTGTTAAGAATAAGAATAAAACAGTAAAGAAATATGTTCCCAAAGAAAGCAGAACAACCACCAATGAAAAATCCATCTCAACCGAAGCAACATAATCTATACTGGAAACCTAGCCTCCAAAGAAACAAAACAATTTTGAAGTTGAAGATATTATAACATATTATGGATTCAAGGACCTGGAAATTTTCCTCAAAGAACCAAATATAAGAAACACAGATCAATAAAAGGCCAATTGTCTTCAAGATAAATAGATAAAGGGGAAAAAAATATAACAGAAGGCTTTAAGAAGAAGGAAAATTGGACAAGTCAGGATGAGGAAGACAAGTCAGATTTAGCAATGTAAGAGGTCAACATGGGAATCATGCAAATTCTGAATTTAAACTCCAAAGGAAATTTTAGAAAGAGAAATACAAGAAGACCCAATAAAAAGAAAAAAATACATGATGAATCTATGGAAACCATTGGAACGGGGACACAAGTCCAAGTAGATACCCTCTTGGCGAGCACCAAGAGACATAAACTACCTTAATGCGAATAATATCTTAGAATATCAAGGGTCTCAATGCCCCTTTCAAGGAGAACATTGAAGCAACTAATTACTTAGTATAACCCAGATGTATTGATGCTACAGGAAACAAAGTTGGAGCACTTGTTGGAACATATCAAAGGTCTTTCAAGTAGTCTTAGAAGAGAAATTAGGGGGAGTGATGCCATAGGCACTGCCAGAGGTATGGCATTTCTATCAGATGTTAAGTCAATCTGCCTTGAAATCAATTAGGTTCACAACCAATACCTCATGTGCAAAGTAGTGTCTCTTATTTCAAAGCTTATCTTTTATCTGATTAATATTTATTGTTCTTGGAATAACGGAGATATAGAACAAGCTTGGAAACAAATAGAGGCCCAAATCAAGACAAATTTGAACGCATATTGGATAATTGGGCGTGACTTCAACACTAGAATGGATGCCTCTGAAAATAAGGGAGAAAATATGAGAGATAAAGATAATTTGAGCCTCCACAATTTTGTGGAAAAGATGGAATTATGGGACATAAAAACTTAAAAAGGGTGGTTCACTTGGAATAAGAAAAGGAAAGGATGTTATCCTGGAGAAACTTGACAAGTTCTTGGCCTCTGAGAATTGGATTGGAAGGCAACATTATCTTGGAAACTGAGGTTTTCAACTTGTCAGGATTTGATCATCGATTAATAGCCCTTCATATCATGCAAGATGAGCACTCAGTTAGATCTCATTTTAGGTTTAAAAAAATGTGTCCTGAACATCCTAAATTCGATGACTTTATTACCTAGCAATGGACAACCCCTGATAATAGATATGGGAAAAAGATATACCTATTCTTGCATAAGCTTAAAGATCTCAAAAATGCCCTAAAGAAATATAACCAACTTATATTTTGAAATATATGTCAGGGCAAAAAGGACTTGGAAAAGAGGAATGGGGAGATCTAGGAGATGAAAATGGAAGGTCACAATTCCATAGATCTATTGGAAGACAAATAGGATAACACTCATAGACTTGAAGAAATTTATTTAAAAATAAAAAAATAAAAAAAATCTCGAAGCAAAAATACAAGGTAACATGGCTGATGGAGGGAGACTGGAATACCAAGTTATTTCATCTTCCATGCAAAATTAGAAGACAAAAACCATATTAGGAAATTAGAAACTATGGAAGGCACTAGCCTAGGAAAGCCCCAAGAAATTAAATACTATATGGTGAGATACTGGGAAGATATTCTCAAGCAGGATAATTTGGAGAATCATGAAGATCAAAAAATATTATAGAGACAAATCCCCCAATTGGTCACTCAGATAGATAATAAAAAAATTGATGGAGGATATCTCAGTTGAAGAAGTCGAGAACGTAGGTTTCAACATGGAAAGAGATTGATCACTTGGTCCTGATGGGTCCCTTGCTCCCTTCTTCCAACACTTCTAGAATCTCAGGGTATGTGAAAATCATTTAACTCTACTTTCCTCGTTGTCAACCCTAAAAAATCAGAAAGCAAAAACCTAAATGATTTTCGCCTGATTTCTATTTGCAATACCATCTACAAAATTATCTCCAAAATCATTGCTAACAGGGTTCACAAAATCCTTCCTAAAACTTATCTCAAAGGAACATAGAGGCTTTGTGAAGGGAAGACAAATTATAGATGGCATTACCATCAATCATGAAATCATTCATTCCCTGAATTCTAGTAAGGGACAAGGTATGATGATAAAATTGGACATTTCCAAGGCCTATGATAAAGTCAATTGGTCCTTCCTATATGGTGTGCTTCAAAGTTCTGTGTTTAGTAAAGAACGGAGAAGATGGATACAAAGTTGTTACTCTTCTTCCAAGTTCTTGGTGATGATCAATGGATCTCTAGAAGGATTTTTCCCTTTTAATAGGGGCCTCAGATAAGGTGACTCTCTCTCCCTTTATCTTTTCATCCTCATGGCAGAGGCCTTAGGAAGACATATAAAGTCTTTAAAAAAATAAAACATAATTTAAGGCATAAAAGTTATACCTCTAAAGGTACATCTCATTCTCACTTGAAATTTGTGGATGATACCATGCTCTTTGCTCTCCCAACTTGTCAAGAGATTAGGGAAATAAGGGACATGTTGTGTAGCTATGAAAAAGCCTCGGGGCAATCAATAAACATAAGTAAATCTAAGATCTTTTTTATCAATGTCAAGTCGAATCTCCAATCTTCCCTTTATAAGTATCTTGGGTTTTGAAAAGGCCTCTCTCCCAAACAATGACCTGGGTTTACCCCTCTTCAAGGGCAATGGAAAAAAGAATATATGGAACAAAATTATTGATAAGATGTAGAGAAAGTTGAGTAATTGGAAAGGCAAACATTCAATGTATTTAGGACGAATCATACTTATAAAGACGATGTTGCAAACTACCCCTATATATTGGTTTTCTTTCATAAAGGCCTTTTCAGGAATCATCACTAAGATGAATGAAATCCTTCAAAATTTTCTTTGGCAAGGAATGGAGGACAAAACTAAATTACCTCTTCTTGTGTGGGAAAAAATTTACAAACCAATTACTTAGGGGAGAGCAGGAATAAAAAACCTCACCAAGGTCAATTTGGCTCTCATTGCAAAACATGTATGGAGAATTGGATCTAATCCCTCAAAAAATGGAATGAATTTTCAAAGATAAATAACTTGATGAGGGGAACCCAAAAAGAATCTTCACAATGAAGGAACTTCCTCTTGGATTAAATTTTTTGAATAACATAAGGGACTTTAGACAGATCCTCATGAAAGGCTTATTCTAACAAGTTCAAAATGGGGAAATTACACTTCTAGGAAGATAGATGGATCACCAATAAATCCATGAGTCTAGAACTTAATTTCAATAGAAACATAGAGGAAAGCATAAGACAATGGGGGCATAAAGTGAAAAATTACTAGACTGAAAATGTTAAGAAAGGCCGTAACACTTTTACTTGGAAAACTTTCCAAAATGGTGATGGTACTCATGATTAATCTCAAAATATATTAAAAAATATCCTTCAAGGCTTATGGGTTCCCTGGAGCACTAAAAAGACTTTGAATTGGAATAGTAGTGGCACATGGGTTTATTTAGTAAAATAAGATATGAAGCTTAGATGGAACCCCACCCCAATGCTTCTAAAAGGTCTTTATGGAGCAAAAATAGAGTTCAAAAGCATGGCCAAAATTTACAGCTTTCCTTTGGTTGGCCACACACAGAAAGATTTTATTAGGGGAAAACTTGAAAAAAAAGGTTTCCAAGGAGCTTCAAGATGTGTCTTGTGTTATAATAGTGAATAAAACATGGAACACCTTCTTCTCCATTGTAACTATGTCTCATGGATATGGAATAAAATTCTTAACAAGTACAACCTAAGTTGGACCTTGAATTACACTCTTTATGATCATCTTAGAGCTTGGTAGTGTAACAAAAAACTAAACATCCTAAATAATATATGGGAAATGGGTCCAAGTTTATTAACTAAGAAAATCTAGATCGAAAAAAATGCTCAAATCTTTGAGGACAAAAAAAGGCACGAACACCATGAGCAACTTTGAAAATAAATAGAAGTCAATATTAACAATATTGTCTTCTCTTCCAAGCAGATGAAACATAAAGAGGCTAATCAGGAGGAATTTAAAATCCTCCAAAATTAGAGATCAATCATGGAGCACTTTGAAACTATGAAACCAATAAAAAATCAAAAGAAAGAGATGATGAGAAAAAAACATCAAATGGTCCCCTCCGGAACAACGCTGACACAAAAAGAACTTTGATGGGACATCAAAACATAACCCCATGAATCAGGAGTAGGAGCCATAATTAGGGATAATATGGGTCAAGTGATTACTTATAATTCCACCTATACCGAAACTAACACTAGCAACATCATGGAAGCAAAGGGTCTTGTTTTGGGAATGAAGCTTAGAAAATGAATTTAAGAACATCATCATTGAAGGGGATTCACTCATGATTATCAAAGCCATGGAAAATCATAAAAACTAGAATTGGAGAATTCAATGGATAATTGAAGGTAAAAGACTTTAGAATTTATTTAAGGGAGTGACATTTAATCATATTTTGAGAGAAGGCAACCACACGATAGATTGCATAGATAATTGTGGTCTCCAGTCCTATTCCAAAAGCAACAAAGGAAAAATGATAGATGTCATCTCAAACAAAGAGATGTAAGGATTGAAGGAAATTATTAAAAAAAAATGTTTAGTTCCTTAAATAGTTACCTCAATATTGAACCAAATAAAGTAGGTATCCACATCAACATTCCTTTCCCACGATGGATGTGGATGCAAAATTGTCTCATGCATAGGTGGATGCCTCATACAAAAGAAAAATTCTCTGTTAGCATTGGTGGGAGACAAGTTGTGTTTACATTACTACCACCTAATTGTTCTTGGAAACTTACCACTTTAAAAGCGTCTAAAATTATAAACTAATATCCTCCTTTATATATGGCAACAAATTTAGTGGAAGAAGTCATGGAAGAAAACGAAGACTAGGACAATGTTTTACATCTTGTGTCAACCACATCCTGGGTATCTCTAATTAAAGGCATGCTAATTGTAATAAAGTAACTTAGTTCTCTTTTTGGACTAAGTTATTTTTTATTTTGTTTTCGGTTCAATGTGCCCTGTGTTGTAATGACACCTTTTATCAATAATTTTTTTATTTATAAAAAAAAGTATTTTTAGCAAATACTAATTGGGGCAAATGTTATTTTGAGATAATATTAATTATGGTAAATTAACATTGAGGAAAATATTTTTTTAGCAAATACTAATTGAGGCAAATGTTATTTTGAGAAAGTATTAATTCGGAAAAATGTTATTATGAGAAAATATTAATAGAGGAAAATGTTATTTCGATAAAATTCTAGTTTGAAAGCTAAGAAAATGTATTTCTTACTTGTGCAAATAAAGTGAAATGAGTTTCACTTTACATCTACAATATCTTAGAAAAAAAATTTATAGTAAGGAAAATGTATTGCCTACTTGTGTGGTTAAATTGATATGGATTTTGTTTCATCTTTGCAATGATTTAAAAGAACAAATTAAATTTATGTGTTCATTTATATTTGACATTAGCTAATTAAATTATTGATGATTCAAATTACTTTTGTTTTATCTCGATACATTTAAATAAATAGGTATGCTAGTTTATACCTTAATCTAACCATTTGAATTGTTTAAGGTTTATATCATATTTATTATAGCCTATTATAATGATTTGATTCATTTCATAGTCGAATAGTTTAGAGAAATTAAATATGCTGTTGTACTTATTTATTCAAAGCTCATTTCCTAACGTTTGTTATAGAAGTACAGTGCTTTAATATCTACGAGCACATCATTTTAGTCATTCGTTAAAGCACGTTGTTAGATAAAATTTCAATTAAGTTGAATGATGTATCCCAAAATATAATAATTCCAAAAAACAAACCAAAAATTACATAGAATAAAATTGAGAAGCAAAATAGATATTCAGTTCTTCATTATTCTTGTCAAACAATACATAGTCTTTTAATATTGCACATCTCATAGATAGAGTTGTCATGCATAATTAAAAACCTATTAAAATAAAATATTGTCTTTTTAGCGCTCTATTAAAATAAAATTTAATCTTCAATTTAACTGAACTTTCTATTTTTAATAGTTTTTTAAACTTTATATTTTTATTAACACGTTATTTTTAATATTTTTTTAATTTTTAGTACCTTATTATTTCTAGTAGTTTTATATTTGTAGTAACTAGCTATTTTTAGAAACCTACTTTATTTAGTAAAGTATGCATGTTAGTTCAATTGGGAGTATAGAGCTCCCGAACAATTCTCCTCTAGTTGAAAAAAATTAGACCACCTAGTTTAGATCTAGTCTTACTTACCTTCCTCCTTTTCCTACATCTATCAAATTGTGACTCTTCTTATACAAGCTGTTGGAAGCACAACTACTAAGAGACATCATTACTGTTGGAAGTAATGCATAGAGAAATAATCACATAAACATGAAGCAAGATATCAACACATAAACACAATAGATATGTGGGAAACCCTCATGGGGGATAAAAACCACTAAAACTTGAAATAGACTAAAATACTATAATGATAAGATCCAAATTTAGTGAAGCACCAACTTCACAAGGAGCACCAACCCCTACCTAGTCAAGCACCCACTCAACTAGTCTTTAGCAAGCACTAAATTACAAGGAGACACCAACCCCCTAGGTGACTCAACACCAACTCAGCCACCTGAAATATATGATCAACTTTGGACACCTTTTTCTCACTCAACTGAGGATTATCACCTTCATTTTCTCTCCATAATCTTCTATCTCTCTCAAATAGCCTATTAGGCCTCTTCGCTCAACTAGTCCTCTTCTTGATAGATTTAGATCATATGACCTTGCTCGTCCTACTATGAACTTATATTGGATATTCATGATCGATCCTTGAAGCCAATATAATGGTATACATGACCTCCTTCTGCACCTCAAAGTGCTCTTTTATTCACTTACACTCACATCCTTTCACTCACCCAAATAGGCCCATTACACCTTGTATAAATATAAGACTCATGATTTCACCCACCTTTGTTGGACAAACATCTATCCATACTTTGATCACCCTTGGTATATTTCAACACACATTTTTCACAAGTGAAAAAATCACTACATAGGTTGGTCACTAATCATAAGGACCAAAACCACCATTAAGCCTAATAGAGACCTAATGCAATTAGGCCTTCTCAAGCAATGCATTACACTTAGTCCTATTGAAACTTATTTATCATCCACACATAGATGAAACACTTAAAAAACACATAAAATATACCCCTTATAACATCCATATAGGTACATACCACCTTTTATTTTAGTTCACTACTTGGACCACATCATTAGTACTACTCACAACTAGGTCTTCACACACCCAAAAAGTCTATTTTGAATAATTGAAGAGTACATTAAATTTTTACACATAAAAATATAAAAATATAATATTTATATAACCTACATGACCTCATGGTCATCACCATGTCCATTATAATTCACCAAACATGGAAAAAGTCCTCAAACTGATCACTTCCATAAGCTCACTCAAAACTGTAAATAGGTCTCAAACACCCAGTCAAGAACCTTTGACTTTTCACACCTTCATAGACATTTATAATGAATAAAAATTAATTAAAATTAACATATGAGACCTATATAACAAATTTATGTGAATTTTATTCTTTAACTATGGGAAAATCACCTCAAACTCTTCTTTGCTAGATGACTACACAAAACTACCTATGTGCTCCAAAACACAATCATGTAAGAATGTTATCTTTAGATCATGTAAATAAAATTTAAAGACATATAATTCACATTAATATTTCCTATGTGACCTATATAAAATCTTAAAATATATATATCATAGTTTCCAGTGTCGACTATTGGTCTTGCAGACCAATTTGTTAACCCTCTCTTTCACAGTTCATACACAACCAGACAAGTCATTTTAACTTCCATATTTCAGATTATTAAACTGACTCTCAACTTTATATAAATAATTAATAGGTGATATATATCCAAAAAAACATAAATATGTGCACTAGATACATTAACTCATGATATAACATCTCAAACTAATCACTTCATCTTTGCATACCCAAAACTGCCATTCTGCCTTGAGGACTAGTCATAGTGAGCATGTATTTCAACACCTATGTGGACATAATAAATAATTCATAATGAATTTTTATGATACTTATATATCTTTATAACATCTAAAAACACAAATATACATAGTTTTAATGTCAAATATGGGATATATAAACCAATCTCTAAACATTACACCTTTATTGTCTCATCTTCACTAGACAGGTCATCTTGTCGACAACATTTTCAATGACCTACAAAACCTATGACCAATATGGACATGTTTTATAGGTATTAAACATCAACCTAATTCAAATGTATCTATTATTAATTCTTGATAACTCATGCCTAATCTCATTCTCACTTCTACCTAGTTTTTCTCACTGTCTTCCTCACTAGGCCTTTTAGCAATAGGTCAACTTCCATAATCAGTTTAGTAATTTTGAAGTCTTTAAACTACTCAAAAACCAACATGGTAATAAGATATAGGTATCAATATTCAACCTCCAATAAATTTCATGCTTTGACCTAGTCAACCCTACCTGTTATTTTTTTTTTTGAGAAATAAGGGATTTCATGTAGCTTCCATTCACTCATCTGACAAACCAATACCACTTGGAGGTACCTGGGAGAGTCCTATACATTATCTAATCATAAAAATAGGTCATTAAATCCATTCTAATCTATTTCCAATAAAATATTCCATATCGAGTCACTATGAGGGTTTTAGACCGGTTTCCATTCTTAACATTTATTCATAAAGCTCTGCTCCTGAAACCAACTCTTAATAATTGAAAAAAAAATTAGGACCCTTTTAAATATCTCCCAAAGAGATCATATTCCTTTTTAATAGTCACATGTGCCAACAAGCACCAAAAATTCTCGAGTTTACAACTCCTCATTCTAGCACTCAAGATATCTTCAAACTCATTTTCATGCTTTCTCCTTAAACTCAGGACCTAAAAATTCATGGGAAATATTGAAACAACCTATTTAACCTTTTGAAAATATCACATGATCTCTATCACCTTGGAAACTAAACTTAACCCCTCATTAGGCCACACTAGGTCTATTTGCACATTAGGTCTGTAACTGCCAGTCATACTTAGACCTCGAATATACCTTAAAACCTCTTGAAATTCTCTCAACACCTCATGATAATGTTATACTCCCTCATACCATGATCACACAATCTCACAAGCCTCCAAAATTGATCATGATGCCTCATCATGCCATGTCCATGTTCAAGAACTAGTCCATCAAATAGACCTATTGAGCACTATACCACTTTGAGATATTCAAGACACCTTTTGAAGCTTACTAATCACATCCAAACATTTGAGATAGGATCCACAACATCTCCCATCATTTTTCTTTGACCAAGTCTTCTTAGACCATATAGGTCATTGCCTTAGACTGAACTAGCCTTCTTGAACACACAAGACTTCAAACTTCCTTTGACATCAATGATCTCAGGCATATGACATCAAAGACAACTCTCACCTTATTGATCCTTCTTGACATCAATTATAGTACACAAACACATGACATCAATGACAACTTTCAACACAACCTCATGTATACTTGCAAGGATTATTTATACCTTTCTTACATCTCTACTTAAATGAATTGTAAATACTGAAATCAACATTATTCTCATTTGCTTCTAAGCTTATTATGATAATTTTTAAAATGGTGTTATTTTTCTATTATTTCATTTCTTCATCCTCACCATTATCTTTATTTTCATGTTTCATGGGAGCAAATTCTATAGTTCAACTTATAAATCAACTTCATCTTCAATATTGTCTTCATGCATATAACTATTTACGTGCTTATCTTCCACTTTATCGTCAACTTTCAAAGAAGTATTCTATTCAACTTTTCTAATTTCTTATTTTCATCTTTATCTTCTTCATTATTCTCTTCATTTTCATCCTTGTGATCCTTGAGAACAATTTCTACAACATGTTGAACATCTTCAGCTACTCAGTTCCTTTCATAAAATCCATTATCAACTAACTTATTTTTTATGCCTTCTTAACACCATAAATATCTCCTTCCACAGGTGATTATTTCATCTCTTCTAAAGTATTCTTATTTCAAGAAACATTTTTCTCTTCATTCCAACAACAGATGTGTGATACATGCCATCACTCTCTTCTCTTTCTATTCTCTATGATATTGAAAAAACTTTATTCTCATAACCATCTCCATAAAGTATTTGGTGACCTTCATAATATTTTTTATTTTATCGCTTTCATCTCTTCCTTGCCTTACTCTCTGGCCTACAATAATTCATGTAAGCTCTTCCACTCTTCTCTGCAAATGTTTTAGATTCCTATTCATATGAGCATAGCCTCCTCTTCTTTCCATCCTTATTCTCAAAAATATAATCTTCAAAAACAAAACTTTAAACATAGGGAAAATTCAACACAATATTACCTTCAATTTTATTCCAAAAGTTAAACCCATTTTGATACTAAATGATGAATCCAAAAGTGAAATAGTTCCAAAACACAAACCAAATATCTTAGAGAACAGAGCAACAAAAAAAATTACATTTCTTTATTATTCACTATTCTTCTCAAACAATAGATAGAGTCCTTTGATAATGCACAACTCATAAATAGAGTTTTTATGCACAAATAAAATTCTATTAAAAAAAATCTTATCCTATAATTATCTAAACTTTCTTTGTAACTCCTATTAAGAGAAATTTTAATTCTATAGATAATTGAACTTGCAATTTTAGTAGTTTTCAAAACTTACTATTTTTAATAGTTTTTTAAATTTGTGATTTTTAGTAATATTCTATTTTTAAAAACCTATTATTTTAAGTAACATGATATGTTTATTAACTTTCTATTTTTTGTAACCTACTATTTTTATAAACCTATTTTTTAAGTAAATTTTGCATGCTAGTTTGGTTGAGACTACAAAGCTCATGCACAATCGAATGATCACTAGTCACTTTTTGAATTGAAGTCTCCTATAGTAGATAGTCAATTCTTACACAAGTAATTAAAGCACAAACTATAAAACCATGGTTCTACATAAGTAGATCTGTAGGCACCTCATATATGAAAACTCTTAACAATTTTAGGCTCTTGCAAAAAGGCATGATACTATAAATGTGATTGCCATTGCTTCCAAAAATGTGGACTCCATAAATAATATAATCTTGTATGATAAATAATATTGTTGAATGTTCATTATAACACATTAATTCATTTGGAATTCACTTAAAACAATTAATGGTAATTATATGTTAAATTGTTATCTTCTATCTATGTATGCATGTGAATAAAGCCTTAATAGGCACACTAATTTACTTATGATTTATTATATGACTATAAATTATAATTCTATGAACTTGCAATTTTTAGTAGTTTTCAAAACTTACTATTTTTAATAGTTTTATAAATTTGTGATTTTTAGTAATATTCTATTTTTAAAAACCTATTATTTTAAGTAACATGATATGTTTATTAACTTTCTATTTTTTGTAACCTACTATTTTTATAAACCTATTTTTTAAGTAAATTTTGCATGATAGCTTGGTTGAGACTACAAAGCTCATGCACAATTGAATGATCACTAGTCACTTTTTGAATTGAAGTCTCCTAGAGTAGATATGAACTTGCAATTTTTAGTAGTTTTCAAAACTTACTATTTTTAGTAGTTTTTTAAATTTGTGATTTTTAGTAATATTCTATTTTTAAAAACCTATTATTTTAAGTAACATGATATATTTATTAACTTTCTATTTTTTGTAACCTACTATTTTTATAAACCTATTTTTTAAGTAAATTTTGCATGTTATCTTGGTTGAGACTACAAAGCTCATGCATAATTGAATGCTCACTAGTCACAGATAATTGAACTTGCAATTTCTAGTAGTTTTCAAAACTTACTATTTTTAATAGTTTTTTAAATTTGTGATTTTTAGTAATATTCTATTTTTAAAAACCTATTATTTTAAGTAACATGATATGTTTATTAACTTTTTATTTTTTATAACCTACTATTTTTATAAACCTATTTTTTAAGTAAATTTTGCATGCTAGCTTGGTTGAGACTACAAAGCTCATGCACAATTGAATGATCACTAGTCACTTTTTGAATTGAAGTCTCCTAGAGTAGATAGTCAATTCTTACACAAGTAATTAAAGCACAAACTATAAAACCATGGTTCTACATAAGTAGATCTATAGGCATCTCATATATGAAAACTTTTAACAATTTTAGGCTCTTGCAAAAAGGCATGATACTATAAATGTGATTGCCATTGCTTCCAAAAATGTGGACTCCATAAAAAATACAATCTTGTATGATAAATAATATTGTTGAATGTTCATTATAACACATTAATTCATTTGGAATTCACTTCAAACAATTAATGGTAATTATATGTTAAATTGTATTCTTCTATCTATGTATGCATGTGAATAAAGCCTTAATAGGCACACTAATTTACTTATTATTTATTATATGACTATAAATTATAATTCATGTATGTGTTGTTGTGTGATTCATGTTTGTTTGGTATTTTATTGCACTCACCTTGTCACCATGTGACCTTTATTAAAACAAAACAAAAAAATACATTATTTTCCTTAGATTTATTAGGCATAAATTGTAGGCATGGCAATACTCCTCCACTTACAATCATCAATTAAAAAATAAAAATGTTTTATTACTAAAAATGAGTTTTTCTTGTCTGTGTTTTTCATGTGTTGTGTTAATGACAAAAAAAAATATGTTTTCCAATCTAATTAGCCATATTGAGGGTTTTTATGGTTGATTCTCATGTAAATAGAACAATGCAAGTGTGTTAAGGTTTGTGTCATTGTTATTCATAAGTGTCAATGATACCATGTGTCAAAGAGAGAACCACACCAAATTCTTTCAAATTTTCATTTTTTTAGAAAATTTTCCTAATGAGTGACATAACGTGTATTACTTAAATATAATTACATAACATGCACCAATGATCATGAAAAAAATGACACTTTTTCTGACACTACTTCCTCAAAATTACTAGTACATTTGAAGCTCTTATTAATCACATTCACCATTATGTTTACCCTCGTAGTGAAGGTTATAAATATCATGGTTATTTATTTAACCTTACATACCTTCATTCATGAACTAAAATTTTAAGGAGGATTGGTCCAGCGTTGTACCTTCATGCATGTGGCTTTATATAAGAATAAACAAAAGGTCCATGGTGGATGATGACACTATGATTAATGTACACATATTTTATTTTCTTTGATAAAAGTGATATAAGAATATGAAATGCTATAGAATAATAATTACCCTTCAGGGGTCTTATAGTAGGCCCAAAACCACTCCAAGTAAGCTTTATGTCTTATAAAAAGAGACAAATAAGAATATATTTCTATGATGCCCTTAGGTCAAAGAAATCGAAGTCATTTCTTCGTACTTTTTTTGACAAATCATATTTTTGCATCTTGTCAAAGAATTTGTTGTAAAAGACTATTAGTGAAGACATATGTGGAGGATAAATAATATAAGATAGGGAGGTGGTATTGGTGTCACCTTGGTAAGGTGGTATTTATCACATAGATCATATAGAGTTAATTTTTATCTATTATTGGTGTACTAATATATGTGTCAAAATATGGGTATTGGTGGAAAAGGGGTCCCAAATCAATAAAAGTATGTGGTGGTGAATTTTAAAAATGTTCTTAACATTTTTTTACCAAGTGGCCCCATGTGATTATCAATTCTTAACATCAAAGATAATGATGAGCATACCATGGAATTTGGGTTATCAGTAATGGAATACCTAGTCAGGGGGTTGTTATCGACTTAAAGGGTGGTTAATATGACTATTATTAACATATGAAATCACCCAATCCCCGAGAGGTGGCACCTAGGCAGGACTAACCAATTTAATGAGGCACTACAACAAGCCCTTGCATGAAATGATGAGTTGCTAATAAAAATTAATTAAAAGGCCAAAGAATAGGATGCACTAAATGCTAAAATGCAAGAAATGGATTGGATGTCTATGTATGTAGTTATCTCCCTTGAATCTATACAATGCATTTACAATATGATACATGTGATTAAAGGAAGAGGCAAGGTACTCCTTAAATGAAAACATAAGTCATGTATCAATAATTCAAGGAATTCAAACACATTCAAAAGGAAAAAAAGAAACAAGCACCAAGAAATTAGTGGGGGATCATCTATTACAAGTTATTGAGAAATTTAGTGGAAACAAACACAATAACTATGGTTTAATAATTTGTATAGTTTTGAAAACTGAAACTAGTGGACATAGTAGATTATGTTGTGAAATATTGATAGGCATAAAAATTTCTTTTGGGGCTTTTGCATGTATTTGAGCACATATAACTTATTTTTCATTGAGGAACTTAACATGGCCACACCAAAACTAAAACTACACTTATTGTAACTCCTTTCAAATAGAATGATATTTACTTATAAATTCTTAGAATCTTTATTAAATCCTCGTATCTTCCAACTACTCACATGTAAGAAATATAAGTTTAAAGTGACGCTAGGAACATATTAGGTTATCTGTATTTCACATCAATAATGTTTATTAACAATGTTAAAGTAATTTAATAGTTAAAATAAATGTGAAAAATTTCTTATAAAATTTTTAAATTCATTATATCATAAGATAAATATTAGTATCACATGTCATCCTCAAGATCGTATTGATTCATAAAAATTGACTAGACTTTGACCCTCTTGTTGAAATCACACAACTAATGTATTTTAGACCAAAACATGTGTGAGATGGATCAAACCAAGCATGGAAAACAAGAGAGCGTCTAAAGGATATAATTACAAGAACACATTAAAGATATATGTTTTGTTTCACTAATAAGAAAAAACCATAATAACGGCTTAGCTTCATCATTCATAGTGTTTCATCTCTCGACAATCCCTATCTGAACAATGGGTAAAATTTTACATTGAATATATTTTGAATGGTTTTAACTTAATCATCTAAACAAAAATTATTGATATTCATCAAAGGATTTGGAATTTATTTTTTTAGCATAATGGTAACATAGGTCACCCTATAATGTTTGAATCTTGGGAGGTATAATATAGTTAGGTGTACACCTTAGGATACTTTTGACAAAGGATTACATCTTACTATGGAAACTAAGGTAAATGGAAAATGTGTCGATCTATTGGTTTATGGGGCATCAACATTCAACACATTATATTGGTTTCCCAACACAACATAGCTCATTAAAAACTATTGAAACATATTAGATTTCATATTAGCTAAGATAACTTGACTCATTGAATATTTACGATTTAATACAAGCACATATGAGGAATAAGTAAGCACACTTATAAGACAAGTCTATCTAAAGTTATAAAATGTAATAAAATCCTACATTATTAAATTATATATTAAATATATTTATAGTAAGGTTTTAATGGTATATTAGTTATACAACTTGTTATTAGATCAAAATTATATTGAAAATGTCTCATCAAAAAAGAATAAATATATTATTTAAAATAAAAATGAAATAAAAACTTAAACTCAAATAATCATACAATTTGATTACTCTTAAATAACATTGAGAAAATAAGTAATACCATAATTGCATAGCTAAAAACCAACTTATAGATAAATGTAACCAAAACTCAATTAATAGAATATAATGAGCCTTTAACATATTATCTTAACCTACCAATGTAGTACTAACAAAATCACCTCATACCAATATAATCCTAACAAAATCATCTCAAGGTACTAATTGAAGTAACTAGAATTTGGCCATAAAGACATGATCATGTCTAATTTAGTCCCTTTTATCCTTAATTAAATTGTGCACTTAATCATTACCTATTTTTACTACCACACGTTATCCTAAGTATAAGTGAAATATATTTTACTTAATAATCATCATCCATCACATATAAATATGTCAAAACTACTATAAACACTTCTATGCATCTGTACGCCTTAGTCTGGACCCAAATTTTAGCACTTAGCCTTAAAGAACACCAACACCCAATAGGGATGTGAGTGTCAAGCGCCCGTGTCCATATTTCACACATGTCACTAAAAATTAATTTTTGAAATGAAACACATCATTAGGTTGACATTCGTACCCTTAGGCTTCTAGTGTGTGGTCTTCCCTTTGGAATTGATATAAACACACATTTAATTCATTTATTATACTACTTTATGAAATTCCATTCATAGGCTTATACATAAGTGCACATTGAGATAAAGTTCCCTATTTTCTCCAAATCATGTTTCAAAACCCTCAAACAATCCTCATTTAAGTCTCAATTTAGTTTTATGTATCCCTAACTCATCATTATCAATTATTCTAGCCTATTATAGATGCATTTTCATAATCAAAGGAACACACTTGGACAAAGCACTTAAGTGGGATAACTACATGGAGGTTTAATCTCTATTCATAGCATTGGTATGTAGGCAATGTTCACTATAATGGGGTATTTAGGTATAACACAAATACACTCACTAACCCCCTTTTACTTCATATCACTTGTTTGCATTGTGGCACACAAGCTAGGGTTTTTATCTTCAAAGAGTTATCTACTAGCATATCGTACACATAAAAATACAAATCTATGGCAAAAAAGCCTAATTAATATAGTCAAACAGGGTTGTGCCCTAATTTTTAGAAGTTTTTAGAAAGAAACCAGTGCTAGATAAGGATATCAATGCCCAACACTTGCATCCTACTTAGGCTCTCATGTCCATGAAGAGTCTAAGTATTATATTTTGGGAACATTATGGGATTTCATATTTGTCATTATTCATGTATTTTTCTAGTCAGTATAGTCAATTGAAACACATAAAAAGATAAGTATATATTTATTTATCATAGTTTAGTCTTATTCATATTGCTTTCATTTTTTTAGTTTAAGTTGCTTTCATTTTTCTATTTGTAAGTGTAATTATAGAACCCTAAAATATTCTAACTAATTATCATAATTAGGATTAATCCACCATAGTTAATTCTATTATTTGATAAAACATTTAGTGGACCTGACAATTGATCGAATCTTGTACAAACCCTAAACTTTCCTTAGGGTTCCAACCTTCTAGGGTTTATGATTTTATTTAGTCTATTTCAGTTTTATTGCTTTCATTCATATGGTTATAAAAATCAAATACATACATCCTCAATGGACAAATTTGTTAAATTAGTCATAACCTATGAAGAATAAAATTTCTATGTTTCTAAATGTCATCAACCTTGCCCAAAGGTAATCTTCAATTTTAATGGATTCTCATTGCTTTAGTATCCAATTAGAAGGATTACCAATCACAACTAGGTAACAAAGGTCATGTATGGCACCCTTTATTATTCCATATTAACTCCACAGTTTTAATATTCATTCTCTCACTCCTTTATTTGCCCATGACTTATATTGGGTACCACAGTTCATGTTGTTACTACTTGATGAGGTAGGCCACCACTTCATGAAGGTAGTCAACATGTTCCTCCTCAAACCCCTCATCCTTTTGCATGACAAACAAATAAATTCAAAGGGTATGATATTATTAACAAATTAAAGAATACTCCTGCCAAATTTTCAATTTTGTATTTACTAAAGATCTCACTAGTCTCCAAGGATATTATTTATAAGGAATTATGGGATAATGTTATTCTTAGTGACATGCAACCTACCAATTTTGCTACAATTAATATTTTTTTTCAAAGATATAGATACACAAATCAATTTTGACAATGAAAGGTTTCCAACATAGGATACAATCATGCAAATTATTCCATTGTATATCTAAGTGCAAACACAATATAAAGGCATCAAATAAGCATCGATTGATATTAGGGATGTAGTTAATATATGTACTAGGAATTTCCTAAAATAATTAGACATCAACATTAATATCCGTCAATAAACATATCAAACTATTAAAATATTTGATGCTTCTTCAAAACTAACTCTTGGTGTGATTTCCTTGGACATAAACTTGGGGCCAAAAACTATGCCTACTCTATTTCATGTTATTCCTCATCAATCAAATTAAAATTTATTATTTGGGAGACCTTGGATACATATGATGGTATCAGTACCATCCACATTTCATATATGCCTAAAAGTTATTTATGAAGGATACTCTTATGAATTTCATGCAGATCATTCTCCTTTTCAATATTGTAAGGTGAAACAATCTCACTCACAACCGGATTATCTATGCATTATTTATCCTACTTACCTTATTATTTGGGATCAAAAATTCACATATGAAATTGGGGAATCTAGTAATACTTAAAAACCACATAGATCATGAACAAGTATTCATCGATAAGGAATCATAGATAAATATGGCCAAATCACAAATTAGAAGAACAAAAATTACAAGCACATGTAGAATGTATCCAAGCTAAACACTTACAGAAAAAACATATTAAGGGTGATACAATACAATTTAAATAAATTGGGCCACAATTAGAACAAAATTGTATTCCGCATGAGGAACAAAGTAAACAAGATTAACAAGAGAATGTATTTAAACTCCCTCTTGTGGAAAATTTAGAAATACAAGATGTCTATGTTTCTGATTACTTTGATATCGATGAGGATGATACTAACATAGTTGACATGACAAATTATAAAATTGGAAAATTAGATTTAAATACTTTGGATGACTATTTATCTCATGATTTATTTACATCTATTGTTCTAGGAGTCTATTGAGATATTTCTAAAGAAATTATTGTACATCAATCAATTTAAAAGTAAAACCACCACTTGGCATACTTATAGATTACAATAACACAAATATGGCAACTAAGGATTCCATAATGATGACACAAAAATAAATTAATATATTACAACATGATAAGTTTGTGAGTGAAAAATCATAAATGCACCAATCAGAAAATATGAAATTACAAATAAAGTTCCTTTAAATAAAAATCTAACAAATATTGTCTTGAAAATTAGATCTTCATTAAAAGAATTTGTGAATAAACAAATAAATGAACTTACCAAAGAGTATTTATTAAATATTGAACCTTTGTTTCTTAATCTTTTTATCGATGGAAATTTATGCAATAATGTTGGAATAAGTTCCTTTTGCGATGCTAATATTTTAAGCTTGACACTTCTATAATATCATAGATATAATCATCAACATCTAGGCCATATTATAGGGATTCAATACTATATTGGATATATCAAATTACTAGTTACACTCAAATCAAAAACTTTTTAAGTCATATTTCATATTGATCCCAAATTGGATGATTGTAATGCAAAATTTGGAAGACCATGGATGAGAGCCATAGAGGTAATGTTGGGAAACAATCATGATTATATCAAATTTAAAAATGAAAGTGACATGATTAAAATTTCATGATATGGTGAAAAACAAAGTAAGATAAACGAAAGAAAATAATTACTTTAGATGTGCATACAAACACTGTCCATTCATCAAGAGTCATCCACTTACCACTCTTCCCAAATAATTGTTATCATCTTGAGAAAATTGGGTAGCTTTTCGCATCCAAAAAAGATAAAATTCACAAACATGTAAAATAATAAAATCTTGATTTACATAGCTTATGTATTTTTGCATCTTATTCTTCTATTTGCTTACATTTACGATCACTTGATCCTTTGTTTTATGACCTTGCTTCCATTGACTATTTGGCCTCTTGGCCCTCCTATATTTGATTCCCATATTTTATTAGCTCAAAAAAAACATCATTCATGTTCACACAATCCATGTTATTTGTTTTTTTAATGATTTCCCTTGACTCAGACTCACCTTATAGCCTAGATGTCAACCAGGGTCAGACACTAACACCCAACACTATTGTCCCTACTAGGCGACCATGTTGTGTGCAAATTTTATATCAAGAAATCAAAATTTAAAAATCCTAAGCCTTAATACTACCAATTTTTAATTATATTAATTTCTATTAGTATGCAAAATATTATTGTTAATGTAAAATCTATACTTTACAAGGCATCTTGCGTGCACATGTGACATCTTTCACCAATTACACATATAACAAAATGAGAATGTATAGTCACATATCTTGCATGATATTATTGTTCCTACATGCTTCCCAATATCACAATGGGGTCATCTTGTTCAAATTTCACTTTTCCGGCCTCTCCAAGCACATTGTTAGCTTAAATACATGTTATGAGCTATTTAGATTTCCCTGATCTTCTTCTATTTTGTGACACCTTGTGTCATTTCAATTTTCAACCTTGTTGTTTTCCAAAATTTCAAACTACAAAAATAGTCAAACAATTTCAAAATATTCAAAAATTTAAAATCAAGACCTGAAACATGACTATCTAGTTTACATCATTCATAATATGTTATTTATCTCATGATTAGTAGATAGTATATTATTTCTATATCACACATGCATTTCACTATCATACATGAATGTTGTGTAGGACATACAAACTTTTATGGATTTAGATGTTGGATTTTATTCTACTCAATAGCCATGCTAAGCTAGGGGCATTTTATCCACAGGTGAAAAATGAACATGGTATTAATTTACAACCACTATACTATTGAGCTTCATTTATCTACACTTGTATTGTTAACATTTATATCTTACATAGTGTACATTATTATGCCATTTTATAGGATATGATTGCATGACATTTGTGATGGCTTAGACTACATTTATATTTATATGTTCCATTGATGATGCTTTATTTTTACATAGTAGATTACATGGTGTTTTTCTATTATATTGGCCCTTGGACCTTGTGTGTAAAATTTGGTTGATGCATCCCTATGAGATATTTCATGTTGTATGTGACATTTGAACATGTCATTATCTTGGTCCTTGGCCCTATGTTTGGTATGTAAAATTTGAACATGTCATAGTCTTGGCCCTTGGACCTATGTTTGGTATGTGACATTTGAACATGTCATTGTGGACATGTCTTTGCTTTGGCCCTTGGCCCTATGAGGGTGAAAAATTTGAACATGTTCCTTATATTTGACATTACACATTTCTATAATGTATGTAATCTTTCAATTTTTGACACTTGAATATGTCCCATGTATGCATCCCTTGGCCTTGCCACTTGACATATTTTTAATTGTGCATGTTCAATGTGATTTTTGAGCTTGTTGAGTTTGATCATTTCCATGATCCATATCATACACTCCTAACATTACATACTAATTATAACTATGTTCTCCATGAGATTCATTGATACATCTTCTAGGCCTAGCATCTTGACTAACATTCACTTTACAAAATCTTACTATGTAAATAAATATCTTTAAAAATGATACATTTTTCAATGATATATCTTACTTTGCATATTATAAGTTAAATTATTTTAATATGAATGATTTTCTTAGGATACATTCCCTCTCCTCAAAATGGGGCATTTTACTGGGCTTTTCATGCATGAAGACTTTATACAAAGGGTGCCAAAAATTAATTTGACACAAATACAGTTAAATAAATTACAAAAAAGTTATGTAGATTAGTCATTGACACATATTTTGGGGGTGACGTGCATTTAAACTCCATTTTCACTTTACATAGTTTACAGTTATAGTGAGTGGGCATGATACATATTTATGTCCACTATACTATTCATATTCATGATACACAGTTACAACTATACAGTTCAAATTGGGCATTACAATGATTCATTTATGCATGTATTATGCATTACCTACAAACATGGTAGGGGAATGGAAGACATCCATTCTATTTTGACTATGCATTAAAGTTATAATTGAATCAAAATCCATCTGCAGTGGTTAGTTCAATTCATAGAACATGGTGCATAACTTAGAAATGACGGTGACTCTAACACTATGTGAGTGAATCCATTATGGATTCCAACTCATTTTATGTCTTGGGGTTATAAAGACCATCTGAATGAAATTGAGGTTCAAGAATTCCTTAATGGGTGTCATTATTATTGTACTAGTTAGGGTTTGATCACCCTAAATATTCTCCACTTGTTCAACTAAGGAACCATCTTCAAGGTGTGCTTCATGAGAGGCACAAATTCTCCAATGCTTCAAGGAAACATCATTAATAAATCAAATTCACAAAAGAGAAAAAAATCAGGCTTCACACACGCAGTGTATTCCTTTCATATACTTATCTCAAGTTTCAAATTTTCAAATTTCAAGCAAACATTCAAAATGTCAAAATTCAAGCAAATTTTCAAATGATTCAAAATTCAAGCAATTTGCAAATTTTCAAATTTTAGCATTTTCATATTTTATTTCTCAAAAGGAATGAAGTAACTACTTCATGTGTTTGCATGGTTTTATAAGTAAATGGTGCCTTGCATAATTAAAGTAATAGTTCAAAGTCAAAGTGTGTCTTACACACCAAGGCATATACTTTCCATTAATCTAGAATTTAATTTTTAAACTAAATGGGGGAAATGAAATAACTAAAATATGACCACAAAAAATTGATCATGTTTGATTTAGTCCCTTTTATCCTTAATTATCTTGTGCACTTAATCAATACCTATTTTACTACCACACTCTATCTTAAGTAAAAATGAAGACCTATTTTACCTAATAACTATCATCTTTCACATATAAAAATGTCAAAACTACTAAAAACACATCTATGCATTTGTATGCCTTAGTCTAGACCCAAAATTTAGCACTCAACCTTAAGGGACACTAGCACCCAATAGGGATGCGAGTGTCAAGTGCTCATGCCCATAGTTCACACTCGTGTCCATGCCTCACAAATGAATACTTTTTGAAATGAAACCCATATTTAGGTTGACATTCATACCTTAGGATTCCTAATGTGTGGCCTTCCCTTTGGATTTTTTATAAATACATTTTTAATTCACTTATTAATAAAATTAGAAAAAATCTATTTAGAGGCTTATACACAAGTGTACATTGAGAAAAATTTCCCTATTTTATCCAAATCAGGTTTCAAGACCCTAAATCAATCCTCATCCAAGTCTCAATTCAGTTTTATGCAACCCTAAGTCATCATGATCAAGTATTTAGGCCTATTCTATATATATTCACATAGTCAAAGTAGCACACTTGCACAAATCACTTAAGTGGGAGAACTACATGGAGGTGTGATCCCTCTTAAAAGTATTGGTATGTAGGCAACACTCAATATAATGAGGTATTTAGGTATAGTAAAACTCAACCTGCTAACCCCATTTTACTCCTTCATATCACTTATTTCCATTGTGGCACACAAGCTAGGGTTTTGATATTCAAAGAATTATCTATTAGCATATCATGTGCATAAAAATACAAATCTATCACAAGCATGCCTAATTAATAAAGTCGTACATGGTTATGCCCTAGTTTTTATAAATTTCTAAAAAGGTACCAACACTAAATAGGGACACCATCACCCATCACTCGTGTCCTCTTTAGGTGCTCATGTTCGTGAAGAGTCTCAGGATCAAATTCTAGAAGCATTATGGGTTTTTGTCTCCATCACTATTTCTATATTTTTCTAGTCAACTGAAACACATAAAAAGCTAGCTATATCTCTCTTTGGAAAAAAATTGCCTTGTTTGTATTGCTTTCATTTTGTCAATTCAAGTTACTTGCTTTCAATTTCCTATTTGTACATGTAATTATAACAACCTAAAATATTCTAACTAATTATCATAATTAGGATTAGACTACCATAGTTAATTATATTCTTTGATAAAACACTAATGACATACACATACAAATAGAAAATGTGTCTTATATTTATTTATATATAAAATGAATATAATATATTTTATCATATGTATGTTTTCTTAATATAACATTTTTAAAATTCAAACTATATTTATATTAATAATTACTTAAGTAGTTAGATTTTGAAATGAATGGAAACCTGAGTGTAAGACTAAGCCTACATGTTATTTACATTAACGATATTACAAACGAAAAATAATAAAAATGAAAACTTATTAATTTCTTATTATTTTATAATTAAGTGAAATTTAATAATAGTTTTTAAATTTATTTTAGATTAAACTTTATTTACTAATATGAAGTTTATATTTATTACATCTAATTGCTTAATGCAAGAAAGGAGAAGTTCAACATGTATTTTATTCACAATAGATTAAAAAAAGGCAGGGTATTGAAAATTAAATCAATATATTTTGTCATTGTTCCTCCACTTTATATTAAGTTTTCATTAAGTTTTGTTAAGCTTAAGAATTTATATATAGTTCAATTATCTATACATTATATATATATATATATATATATATATACACACCAAATGATTATCTATTCAATATGTAGAGACTACTCTACTACATGATGTTGAAAGCATTATATGATCAACCCATAATATTTCATATTTAAAGGGGTGTGTGAATAATATGATAGACCTTATCATTCATAGGTGTAGGTTGGGGATTCAAATGTTTCCTATTTGAATAGTTGTGGTGTATAATCATGCCTTGTTAGGGTAGATGTTAGATTAATGATGGTTCTGCCCTTCATCTCATTCACTGATTTAGTGTTTGGTGTCGTCCATTTGACTTATTAAACCTATGAACACACCTTACATACTTTGAGTCATCAAGTCGAGGAATGCCTCTTACATGATTGAGTATTCCAAGTCTGCAAGTCATGCACACACTTTACATGCTTAGATTCATCCATCTAACTCAACAATCTATAACACACATCTTACATGGTTAGAGTCCATGGAATTAATGATAAATTCACATGCTCGTAGGGATACTGATCTGAATCCCTAGGTCTTGGTCACTTCAATAATATTACCCCACCAATTGAAGCTCAAATCAACCACATTTGATTTAATGTCTACCCTTATAATGAAGGTTATAGATATCCTAGTTATTTTTTTGAACTTAGACGCCTATTTTCAGACACTAAAATGTTAAGGAGGGGTGATCTGGCCTTATACCTTCATGTGTGGGTTTACAATTATTTGGTAAAGGAACCATGGTGGGTGATAGGGCTATGATAAATGTATTTGTGGGTTTTTTCTTTGAGAAATAAAATATATGAAGACCAAAAGATGCAAAATAGGAATTACCCTTCAAAGGTATGACAATCTTAGGTCCATATGTATAGGAACCATAATTTTACCTATCATATTGGGCCCAAAATCATTCCCACTAAGTTTTTAATCTTATAAAAAGATACAAACTAAAATATGTTATTATAAAGGTATTAGATCTAAAAAATCAAAGTAGTTCATTCAGAAAAAATTTAAGAAATCATTTTCCATCTATATAAGGCATATGTTATTAAAAACAATTAATATATTAATGTGAACATGAAATGTTATCAAGATGAGAAGAGACAGAGCATATGACATGAAGAGGAGGGAAGAGTGGTGTGTGTTACCTTGATAAGGTACTACGTATCACATGTAATTTTTTTTCCTAGAAAAACCATGGGTATTAGTAGAAAAGGGGTCCCAAGATAAGCAAATGTGGTACATTTTTAAAATGATAAGAAATATATAAAATTCTATGATCATATGTTTTCTCAACATTTTCCACCAAGAAATAAATTTTAAAGTGACACCAAAAACACATTCAAATTAAATTCTAACGTGAAAAAAATCTTATAATCATTTTAAATGCCAAACCTTAGTTTTAAATGTCATCATCGGGAAAGTATTAACATAAAATTTGATGATCCTCCCATTGAAATTATATGACCAATGTATTTTGGCCTTAAAGCATTTACCTAATCAAATAAAAAATATGGTCAACGTATTTGAGACTAAAAAGTATGTGAGAGGGATCAAACCAAGTAGTAAAAATAAGAAGAGTATAATCATGATAAAGTTATAAAACACATAGGAAATATATGTTGTGTTTCACTACAACGCTTAGCTAAAATGTCCATAATGTTCTATTTTTCCTAAACAATGGTTAAGTTTTAACATTAAATATAATTTGAATAATTTTAAATTAAACATTTAAATACTATATATGCTAATAGCCATCAAAGGAGTTGGAGTCTAGGTTTGTAGGAGAATGGTTGTATAGGTCACCTTCCAGAGTTGGAATTTTTTGAGGTACTATAGAGGTTAGAGGTGAACCTTAGGTTATTTTTATAAAAGAGTATAGAAATTAAGCTAATTATAAAATGTGTCAATTTTTTGGCTTGATCATGATTAATAGGAATCAGAAGAATCAATCTTATTATTATAACCCTACCAATTGGCACATTTCTATAACTTTTAGATACAGTATAACAACATTTTTTACTAGGTTCTGATTGGTATTTTTGACTGATTACTACATATGTTAATATGATTGTGGATATAATGTTTTGGTACTTTGTTAAGTATCAATTATTTTGATCATTATTGATATGGATGATTATATTGATTTAGTTCTAGCATGCTTTTATTTTGTTCAATTCAAAATTTATTATTATTGATATTGTGACTCAGGTAGATACTATTGATGTATTGTGTCGATGGATGCATGAATTTGAACAATGAGCTAGGCTTGATGGGTGATTCATAAAGAGAGTAAACATAATAAAGATGTTAACTTGCAGTTGGATGTGACTCCAACAAATAAAATAATTGAAACAAGGATTCTGGAGCCATTGGTCAGTTGAGTCTTTTTCTCATCATTATTATTTTGACTCTATTACTACTTTGTTGATCATCTGAGTCATTCATCTTTGGTGTGATGTTTTATTTGTTTTCATTTTTGTCATCATCATACTCTTGGTTGTCCTCTTCACCAACCCTTTTCTTGTGTCTTGCCTTTCTGAATTGTCATCTTCATGTATCTCAAAGCTCTCCATGCCTTTAAGGCAATCTTGAATGACTCAAATGAAAATTTGGGGTCATGGGTGAATGGAATTGACTGCAAAATTTAATCTTAGAAGTCATCCACCACACACACACACACACACACACACACACACACACACACATGTATGTATGTATGTATATGTGTAAATATATATGAGTAAATATTTTTATAAATAAATGTATAGCATTTTATATTTTCAAGTGGGGACGGCTTTGAATACGGTTAGACTGATAAAGGGGTTTCTATGCAAAATAATCAGAGCTTAAAATATTAAAGAGAAAAAATATGATGAAAATCAAAATAAAGGGAGGGGAGATACCAGATTTGGTGTTGGGTAAAGAAAGGGTTTTTTTGGCTTGGAGTAGGTGGGATGACCAAGGGGCATCCTTGGGAAGATATGTTTAATATTATTATATTTTATTTTATTTCATTGTTTGGTTGGGCATTGGAGGATGGAAAAAGGGTGATGGAAGAAGGGTTTTTGGCTGTGAAAATAAGGACACAGGGAGAAAAAGAAAGAAGGGGTGATGGGAGAAAAGAGGACATAGAGGGAAGATGTGGCACCCAGTCCTTGGGAGAGAAAAAAGAGAGAGATAACAAAAATGAGAAGCATAAAGGAGCTGAGCTAGTAGAGTTAAATATAATATATTTCCACAAAAAGAACACCCACCTAATTTCCAAGTAAGTAAACAAAATTGTAGTTGAATAAAATAAATTAAATTTGGAGTTTTCCTTGTTTGATGAAATCAAGGGATAGTAATGTTATGAATCAGACAAATCATATTTGGGTTTTGTTGCAAATCAATTTTATTATGTTGTTGGTGAATTAAAAAAATTATAAATTTTATGTATAAAATAAATGGCTGTAATTTAATAGATTGAGTAGGGTTTTGGGCTAAACATGAGTATGAAAAAAAAACTCAGTCTGGGTAATGTCATTCCTTGTGTATTGAACAAAAAAGTTTTGGCTTCAAACCCATATAGGACAAACTCAGTTTCTTGTCCATTAAACATCTCAAAATAACTGAATAAATAACTAAAAGATTTGGTTGTGCTTGGGTAGTTATGGCCTTGATTTAATTTGACTGGAAGAATCATTGGGCTGAATTATTTACTTTAAAACCTTTAAATTATTATGAGAGGGGTTGGGGGTTCCTTACAAAGTCATAAGACTTCATGAGCAATCCATAATCCTTAAATCAAAATTTTATCTCTACCTAAGACTACCTATAACCTCCATTCAATTTACAAAATTTAAATATAATTATGATGTTAGGGATTTTGTGAGGTTCTATTAATTTTGTATAGCTATTTGAAAGATATGGGTTGCATTGGGTGATAAATGAAAGCCAAAATCCATGGGAGCCTTTTCCAAAAATTGTTATAAGAAAGTTTGGTTTAAAATGTTTTAGTAAAATTAACTACATATTTGTGGGCTTACGATAACTGCTGGTTAGAATTGATTTCCTATTGCATGTATGTTGGATGCCATTGTATATTTAGAATAGATAATCATTTATTGGGTTCATTAACTTATAAACCCATCATTGTTATTGTTACCTAATTTATGGTTTATTGAGTGTACATGATGGATACATATGTTATTTACTTGATTTTAATGTTGAATCATTGAATGTTAATCAACTCAAATTAATGACTTAGTCTTATTATAACTATTTTTGGTTGCTGAAAATAGCCCCCTAGCATAGATGAGCCATGTGCTTTGGCTTAATCATGACCTTTTAAAACTTATAGATATGAATAGGCCTAATATTTATTATTATAAGCCTACATAGAGGCCATGAGGCTATTTTCAGCTATCAAGGTTTTTATGAGTTGCTTAACCTCCTTCTATGTACATTGGGTTGTGTTGCTATGAATACTTGTTACTTGGTTATTGTTGTGTGAGTTAGGTCAATGGCTTAGTATCCTTGTTGAGTATATAACCTTATTTCTTACTTTAATTTTAAATCCACCATCCATTTGATGTATAGGGTGGTTAGGGCCACCATATGGTTGGGTTCATTAGATTGTGTGCATGGGTTTACCCTCTTTCTAGTAGATGTGTTTATCTCTTGGATTCGTGTGCTAAAGATACTTTGTAAAATATTCTTGAAATTGTATTTATTCCCATGGATGCACTAGAAAAAATTAATATGGTTCTTCTTAGTGAAATAATATTCTTTAGATGCTATTGAATTATGAAATTTCTTCCTTCTTGTATAAGGCTTTTGGTTGCATTTGCATATATGACTATACACTCATATGGTATATACATAATGATCTTATGGAATCTCATGTAAAATATTTTTGTTTCTAAATCATGATTTTTTTACTGGAATTATTTGAAGTATTTCATAATGGCTTGGCATTTATTAAACTTCTTATTTCACAAACATGCATCATGAGATTATAAAAATATGTTGGCTATGGGAGATGAACACCTACAACTAAGTTACATGTTTATCTTGTTATGTTGTGTGGAAATAAAATTTGTGTAAAACCATTTTAAGAGGCTTTTACATGCATATGTTGAATCTTACATCACTTGGTGACATGTTAAGTGTACATGATTTAGTTGTAGAAGTTGTGAATTGGATTATGAGTTGAATTATTTTCTGGTATATATTTTATTTATGTATGATGTAATGTATTTAGTTTACAACCACCTACAACCATTTTAGATGATTTATTTCATTCTAATGAGAATAATAATATGCATGCACAACTATATAGTGGTTTTCTTAAAACTACATTGTGCCTTCACTCTTTCACATTCAGTGATGTTATGGTAAAAGTAATTATTTTGCAGTAGGTCTTTTCTATTATGGTTGGAATTTATGTCATAATTGTATCATACTATGGACTATTGGTCACATTATTAAAATTTGATATTAAACAAGATCTTCCCTTTCATTTTTTATATGTTAAGCATGGGCACAACATGTTGTTACAACCATAGACTATTACTTGTTTCTTATGAAACTAAGTATTGCAATTATTTCACCTGTGACTACTATCAGATGGTAATGAATAACAAAACATATTAGTCCTCAATTGTTTTATTCTATGCAAAATAAATTGCACCTCTATAAAGGAGTAGGTGTTACTCGATTGTATGGTATAATAAACTTGGATACCATTATGTTTCAATTATGCAACATAGAAAATTTAATGATTGTATAAACATGTTTTTTTTGGATGATAGTCATAGCATTTCATTATGCCCAAAAACAACCCTTGAAGGTTTTAGTGGCATAAATTACATTATGAATCATTAACAATCATGGACAAGTTAAAATTATAATTACACTGTTTTTGTAATAAGTGATGTAAAAGCTACATTAATGGCAATTGTAATTGTTGACAATCCTCTACTTCCTTTAGCTAATTTTTATTCATTATAAAATGGTGGAAGAGGTCACTTATAAGATCTAGTATGGATATTATATATATATATATATATGCTCATATTAATACTACTTGGATAATGGATTTAATTTAATCAAATTTTATTAAGTGGTAAGAGAGCCTAATGCAAGGATCCAAAACTAAAGGTTATGTTCTAATTTGATGGGTAGCATTTGAAAAAGAGTTCTTCTTATGCATTTACATAATAATGCTCACCGTGATGAATTGATATCTAATTTAATGGTTTCTTGGGTTTTTTGATCTATCTCATAAGATTATGGCTTATTGATACAAGTACTTTATTGCATTATAACTCACAAGGATAACCTTCCCTTGATAAGAACGGTTAACTTGGGGTTATTGTATATAACCAATGCAATGAAGGCTATCCTTAAATGGGAATAAGTTGATGAGTTGGTTCGTGATTAAATTAAATTCCTAGAATATGAAACTATTTTTGAAATTGGATTTGGTTCCTATACAATTTTTTTAAGTAGTCAATCCTTGGCCAAGAAATTGATGGTAGGGGTTTTAGGGTGCAAAGAACCTAACTAGAGTTTTAGATATGCAATTTCAGTGGGTAGCACCTATTTAAATACACTTATCACATACAGAGCTATTGATTTATAAACATCTATTTTATGTTAGAACCAAAATAAAATGAGGAGGATTGGACCCTTAATCATGGTTAAGGATCCTTAAATGGTTCTATGCAGAAGACAAATGCCACAAATGGAGTTCAGAATTTATCTATATGCATTGCACATCGATACATACCAAATTGTATATATTCTCAAAGTGCAACATACTTCCCTATATGATCCTTTATGGATGTTTATCCTTGACTAAGTAGTCTTAACCTACCTTATATGTTTATGTATGTATGCATGTATGTATGTGATAAATATGATGTCGTATGTATTGTCTAGACATGTAGTGGCCCTTACACACATCCTCTTTCCACATTTTGATAAGCAATTTCAATATTTTTTTGGGGTTATTTCACCTGATATCAGAACCATGATATTACTCTTGGGAACTATGGGACATGTAAAAGTTGTCATAATGGCACTAATGAACTATTTCATTTGGGTAGAATTATAAAATGAGCTACAAGGGCACTTAGTCTCTTGGACTGAATAATATAATATTATTTCATAAAAACTGGGATGTTGGAAATCCTATGAATTTATTGAAGGTAATGGTTGTAGGAAATCTAAATTTTTGTGATGGAAATTACCATCTCCCCTAGATTTGGTTGGGTTAACCCTTGCCAAATCTAGTTGTATCAAGACAAGCCTCACCTGTCGACCATTGAATTGTATGGGTGAGTCAATGGGAGATAAGTAATAAAGAATTCACTCTTAAAATTAAGGGAAATAATGTCTGATATCTATTTTTGGTTTATATGGGCAAGTTATCACTAGATTCTTGGAAAATTATGACTTAGTGATGATCAAGGATTCAACTTAAACCTGGAAGGCTAAATAGAGTGTGAAAAGCTGATTTACTTGGATAAGTTAGAAGAGCTTGAGCTCTCCACTTGTAGAGGGAGTATCTTGAGCCATTGAGAACTAAAAATCTCAAATTTTGTTGGTCCTATGGATAAGACTGTTGTAATTTATTATTTAGTGGACTGAATATCATATTTAAATTATTTTAAAGAACTCAAATACTAAAATTTAGAGCTAGTATGAAAATTTTTAGATGAATGGTTGTAAGTGGAGTAAAAATGTCTCCACAAATTTAGATTACTCATGGTTGAATAAGGCTATTCCAAGATAAGTTTACCTTTGGAAGATGCGATAGTATACCTTGGTGAAGGTGACATTGAGTTATTACATGTAAACAACTATTGTGTTAGCAGTTTATATATATATATATATATATATATATATATATATATATATATATATATATATATATATATATATATATATATATATATATATATAGTTATTGAATTGTACCACGATGCAATATAAGATAGAATTCATGCTTGTGAGGCATTTTTGGGTCCTTTATAGAGTGAAAAAATGTCAAGGGTTACTCCTTACATCATTTTCTAAAATTTAACAGAATTTGTTGTGATCAAACAAAAATATTTCATGCAGTTGTTTTTCTTTTTAACACTTTGGGCAAGCAACTTTAAGTTATTGCTTGGCTTATGTGTCACTATATGTGACTAATGTTTTGGGAGCATTATTTTTTCCTAAGTAGTGGATTTATAAGAAAAAAGTAAGAAGATTTTATTGGCTAAAAACACTGATATAGTTGGCTGATTGCAACCATTGTGTAATCTAAATATGAATAAGCACTATGCAATAATATGAAAGTGCTAGAAAAATTCATACATTTCAACTAAAATAATAATCATGAGAAGTTTATGAATAGTTGATTTCATCAGGTGGACTAATGAGAGTTTGGAACTTTTGGTGTATGACTAGTAAATATATCATGTGAAAACATTCTTGGCATAATCACCTTAATCAGAATGTGTACCCTATTTTATGTGGTTCCTTCATACATGAAAGCTGTTATATGTTATGTAAACCCTTTGTGACACATGAATGGAATCAACCATGTGAACCTTATATCACTCCAGTTTTTTCCACACTATTGTATGAGTATTTTGTAAGCATGTCATTAATAAGTGTGATCTTATGTTGTTAACATGATAATATGAAGTAATTTAATCATAACTACTTGTGATGTAACTTTCCCTCTCAGAATCAACCTATATTAATTGAAATCTACCAAGGTATAGTTATTGTATTGTGTGGTGTGATCTTGCATCGCTACTCTAGTAATGAACATTGATGCAAGTATGAGGTTAAAGGTGAAGAAACACTATATTCATGATGATTAGACTGGGTACGATCTAGGGAGTAGAGTCTCTCATAGGTTGAAAACCCACTTCTCTTCTTTGCATGAAGTAGCCACCTGATTCATTTAGGTTGTGCACCATGAGCACCACAAGTTGACCATGATATCTCCATGCATAATGGTCACCTTATGGATTGAGTGTCCTTTTACTCCTCTTAGAAGTTGTAAAAATGACCCTTGTGAAATTTTCCTACTGTAGCCTTGTGAAGCACTAATTAGTCTTGAAAATTTAACTTTTATTTAAAAATAGAAAGGCTAAACTTGTTAAAATACAGGCATGTATTGGCTTGTAAAAACAAACATGTTATGAATGAGGTAATGGTGGATTTACCTAAAAAGAATGTTCTATAAGGAATATTCTAATTTAAGGTATGTGTTGGCTAGTAAGTGCAAACATGTTGTGAACAAGGTATTATTTTATGCATACATAAAATTAATATTTTTGATTTGTTTAAAAGCATGACTAAAAGGTATGTTGATTTTATTCTCGAGAGTAATGTAAAGTTTTGATCAGGCAGATTTGAAATTCTAAATACTTTTAAATGCTTCCAAGAAGTAAGTAAAAAATAATGGGGGGATTTTAATCCTTGAAACCATCTTGTGATCTCACAAATTTTATGTAGAGCATGATGAAAACCTTGGGGTTTTGCATGTGGATACCTAATATGGATTCTCTGATGTTTGGTGTGGTTGGTGTGGGACACTACACTAACCCACAAATGATGAATGATTGGAAGAAATGTAACCATAGAATTATGGATCTCTATCCTTGTTGATATATTTTGATGAGTATTACCAAGATAATGTGCAAGCACAATGTACGTTGTGAAAACCATAGTAGTATGGTTGTTTTTGTTAATTTCATTATAAGATGAATGATAAAAAGTTATGTACGAAGCATAACTAAAAGCGGTAGAAATACCACACAATAGTATGATTATTATAATGATTAATTTTTTTTGGTAAATTATATAAAGCTATACATTTTACATAACTAAAAATATTGTGGTAAAACAACACTGCAAATATAAAAAAATTATTGAAAATCTAGTTGAATTGGATTTTTGCCAACTGTTGTAATAAAGATTTGAAAAATTCTCTGATAATATTGCCTCATATTTAGAGGAATGATTAGCTAAAAAATATTTTATTATTAAATTCTAATCTTGAATTCTTATCTAAACTATTTTTTTTTTTTTATCTTGTATGAACCAACAACTGTAAACTATACTTTGAAAGGTAGTGAAAGCTCTTTTGTTAGTAAATATTGAAGTGAATTTGATCACTACAACCTATAATGCATAATTTTGAAATAATTATTTAATTTTATAACTACATATATGGATGGAAATTAGGTAAAATTCAAAATTATTACATAAAAAATAATAGCTTACTGATAAACATTGCTAAGGTAAGGGCAAGGTTGAGCTGGAAAATTTATGGCAAAAGGGTGCTAATGAAAACAATAACCTTGTGAGTCACAAAAGCATAAATTCATATATATATGAGTTTAAATATTTCAAAATATTATGATTGAAAAAATTACATACAAGATCTTATTTTTCTCACCTTGGCCTTACAAAAGGAAACCAAGTTGAAAAGACAATTTCTTAGTTTGGTTAAATGACGGGCATGGCTATCCTAAGGGAGGTATGTGGAATATCAACAAGGTAAGGATGCATAATTTCATTAAAATATTTTAATACATCTTCTTGATATACCAAAAAGTTAAGTGTAAAGTAATATACCTTATTTTAATTGATGGACTACGCAAGCACGTAGTTGGCATGACATTTATTTTGATAATAATTGATAGAATTTATCAATTTGATTACTTTAATTCTAAAGCTTATTTGTTGATTGTTTATAGTGTGAAAACATTTTATGAAAAGAGTGATAAAGTATATTTTTTATGTAGCATTATTCATGATTCTTATTTAGTTGTTGGGATGGCTCCTCTTTAAAGAGGGGAGGATGTTATAACCCCACCAATTGGCATATTTCTATAATTGTTAAATACAATACAATAACATGTTTTACTGGTTTTAATTGGTATTTTTTGACTAATTACTATAGATATTATAATTATGTATGTGATATTTTAGTACTTTGTTAAGTAGATATGATTTAGATCATTATTCATATGGATAATTATGTTGATTCAATTTTGGCATGAATTTATTCTGTTCAGTTCAAAATTTATTATTATTGATAATGTGACTCGGGTAGATACTATTGATGTATTGTCTTGATGGATGTAAGAATTTGGATAATAAGATAGGCTTAATGGGTGCTTTATAAAGAGATTAAAAATATAAATGAGGTTAACTTACAGTCATTGAATTAGGAATCCTAGAGCCACTAGTCAATTGAGTCTTTTTCTCATCATTATTAATTTGATTCTGTTATTGCTATGTTGATCTTGTGAGTCATTCATCTTTGGTGTGATGTCTTCTTTGTTATTTTTTTGTCATATTCCTCTTGGTTATCCTCTTCACCAACCCTTTTCATGTGTTTTGCCTTTATGAATTATTATCTTCATCAATCTCAAAGCTCTCCATGCCTTCAAGGCAATCTTGAATGACTTAGATGGCAATATGAGGTCTGATAGGTCAGAAACAAAGTTGAAGGAATGAAAATGAAATTCTATTTTATGATTCAAATCAAAATGAGAGCAAAAATTACATTTAATAGACCAAGAAAGACTATTCATTTCATATTCCCATTGACTCTTCCTATTCTTAGGAGAATGGAAAGTTTATTGAATAAGACAAAATACTAAACACCTAAGCTAGACACTTAGGATTAATAAAAAATATGTACAATATTGTTACATCCAGTTTAATCTATAGGGGTCTTTGTTAGACCAAGAATTACTCTAAAATTTTCAAATTTTTCTCATCCAAGCAATTTTGTTAGGATGTCTATTGGTTGCTCTGTTGTTGGGAAATGTTGTAACTTTACACTACCATCTTTCACATAATTTGAATCAAATGGAATTTGGTATTGATATGTTTGGTTCGGTCATGAAAGACTAGATTATTTTCCATATGGATTGCAAAAGTGTTTTCAACCATGAGAGGTGTTTACAAAACCTGTTGTTCCTATAAATCTAAAAGAACCCTTTTGATCCACAAGATATCTCTAGTTACCTCTAAAGTGACCATATATTCTACTTCTCTTGAAGAAATTTTTGACACTGATTAATTTTTAGATTTCCAACTAACAATTGTTATTCTCAAATTCATTAAAAAACCCAAGGTGGACTTTTCATCTTCATGATCACTAGCATAGTCAGAATCTTAATACCCAACCAATTTAAAGTCCTCTGCCCTAGAGTATTTAAGCCCAAAATGTTGTGTGCTTTTGATATATCTGAGGACCCTTTTTTATGCTACCCAATGACTCTCCTTGGGTTATTTCATGAATCTTGAGAGGACACCAACTGAAAATGATATATCTGATCAAGTGGTAGTCACATAAGTTAGACTAACAATGAGTTATTTTTATTTAGTGGCATCAACCAAATCTATTGAATCTTTAGATGTCAATTTTATATTATGTTCCATGGGCGTGCTAAGAGGCTTATAATATTCCATTCCAAAATTGCTTAAAATTTCACCAACATAGTTTTGCTAAGTGATGAATAAATACTTTGGTTTACGAATTAATTTAATACCCAAATAATAATGAAAATAATTGAAATTAGTCATTTCAAAACTTTTCATCAACTCTGATTTGAATTTTGCAGTGTACCATTCATTGTTTCTTGTGATGAGCAAATCATCAACATACACCACCACAAATACAACTATTTGATGAAAAGAGTTGCATATTCAAACTCAAAATATTTGAAGTTCATGTTCATGACGTGTTCAACTAGTTTTTCATACCATGTCAAGGAGCTTGTTTGAAACCATACAATGATTTTTCCAGTTTGCACACCTTGTGCCCTTGTCCCTTTACTATAAAACCATCAAGTTGTGTTATGAACATAGTTTCCTTGAGGTCTCCATTCAGAAATGCAGTTTTTACATCCATTTGGTGAAATTTCATCTATTGTGAGATGCCAGAGCCAACATGGTTAGAATGGTAGTCCATTTTGTTGTAAGTGCAAAGGTTTCATTATAGTAATTCATTACTTTTAAGCATACCCTTTTCCAATAAGACTTAATTTGTGATTTTAAATTGAGTCATCTACCTTGTATGTGTTGTGGTAGACCCACTTACATCTAATAAGTTTACAACCATATGGCAGATCAACTAGATTCCAAGTCCCATTTTCACTAGTGAATTATACTCATCTTTCATTGTTATTCTCTAAGATTCAAGCTTCTCAGCTTATTTGAAAGTTGTTGGTTCTAAATCAAACACAACATTGAGTTCCTCATGAGAATCATCTAGTGTGAGTTTTCCAATCATGTCCTAAATTTCATCAATAGACTTGTTTGGTTGAAAGGAGGTTGCATGTGTAATTAAAGTGCCTATTTTCCTAACTTCATCAAGCCTCACATCATTCAATGTTTGAGTGACCCACTTAAGCATCTTGTTTTATGTTGCAGGTGCTTCAGGTTCATCTTCTAAAGTTTATTCACTACCTGCCCTCTGTTCTCTAGCCCCTATTCAATATCTAATGAAGTTTCACTCTCTCTTTTAGGAGGAGTTTCAATCTCATGTATATGAGACAATATAAAATCAATAGATTCCCAACTCTATGTCCCCCACTCATTATCTGGAACATTCAAATCACTCTCTTTGTAAACATCAAACTTTGCATATTTATCTAGTCGACTCAACTGCCAATCAATATTCTCTTTGTCCTTTGTAGTTTCACAAAATAAAAATTCTCTTATGACAAGAAATTTATTCTCTTTCTCATCGTATAGATTGTATGCCTTAGAGGAATCAAAATATCCCAAGTGGATGCATTTTTGACTCTTGTGGTCCAATTTGTTTCTCTTTTCCTTTGGGATCAATGCATAACAAGTGGATCCAAAAAATTAAAGATGTCACACTGAAGGGAGGTGACCACATCAAATCTCATACATATTATTTGATTCAAGAGTTGTTGATGCTAATCTGTTACAAAGATATACAATTGTTTTAGCTGCTTTGGTCCAAAAGTGTAGATTTATCTCTTTAAAATACAACATTGCATGAACCATATTCATCATAGTTCTTTTCATTCTTTCAACTACTCCATTTTGTTGTAGAGTTTGAGGAACTATGAGATGGTGTTTGATCCCATTTTTCTCAAGATAAGATTAAAATTTATTTGATTTGAATTCACCGCCATTATTTGTCCTAAGTGTCTCTATGCAGGTTTATGGTTTATTTTTAATCATTATTCAATTCTTTTTAAAAGTTTCAAAGGCTTCTAAATTATTTTTCAAAAACTATATCCATGTCATCCTACTATAGTGATTAATGAATAGCACAAAGTACTTATGAACACTAGCATAGAGGATTGAAACAGAACACAAGTCTAAATGAATAAACTATAATTTTCTATTTGCTTTCTATTGTGACTTCAAAAATAGTTCTCTTGTGTGTTTAGCCAAGATATAGGTTCAAAATTCTCATCTTATTTTATAAGTAATGCAGGCATGCCAACAACACCATTATTTTACAATACATGAATGTTTTTGTAGTGTGTCTAAATCAAGCATGCCATAACATGTTTGGAGACATTTCATCTTCCACAAGATGAGCATAATTCCTTGAATTTGATTTCTCGCCCTTCAATTTGAGTAGTTTCCCTTCCTCATATCTAGTCAAGATGACTGCATTATCAAAAAAAAATTAAATTATGACATCACCATTATCTAATAGCATAGATTGGCTTTGTTGAATTATGAGCACAAGGGACAACAAATTTTTTTTTAATTGAGGAAGGTAGAGAACATTCTCAAGTTTGTATTTTGTAAGCCCTAGAAACTTGAGTCAAATTTTACCTCTTCCCTATGATTGTAGACTTGATCTATATTCAAGGTATACTAAGCCACGATTTTCTTCATTGTAGTCCTTAAATAAGTCTTTTTGTAAAGTCATATGTTGAGTGGTTCTAGTATCAAAAACCCAAGCATCAAACCATGAGGAACTAATTGAGACATTGTTTTCTTCATCATCAGTACTAGAATACACACATTCAATAATGAATTGGGATGATTTTGACTCTTTTGATTGTTTCTTTGAGTTTCCCTCTTTATTTTTATGGCATGCTTCAATTTTATCCCATGGATTCCTACATTTGTGAGTCTCATGGCTACCTTTTCAATCACACCATTTGTAGTAGAGGTTTTATTTATCATTCTATTTTTTATTTTGACCACCATGATTTTCATTTTTACCACATTTTTCCTTGTACTTATTCTTGTACCTATTATTACCTTCATTTTTGGAAGATGTGGCCTTATTTGATGGTTTGGAATAATTTGTTTTGACATATCACACACTTTCACTTATGGTTTCAATTTTCATTCCAAAATCCTTTTCTCTTTATACCAACTTTTCAACCAATTAGTCAAATGTGAGAGTCTTCAACTGATTGTTTGCTTGTAAAGACTCCAAATAGATTGAATAGTTAAGATGAAGTGATTATATGAATACAGTCATGTATATGTTGATTTTGACACCTGTTACTTCAACATCATGTTTGATATCTCTTATCTCTAAATTCAATCTCATCACATCACCATCTTTCAACTCTAGGTTGAACAGTTTCAACTACAACTGAATGAATTCAACCTATGAATAGGAGTCATGTAGGTCCTTCAAATTGTGAAATATTTCTTTTTTTCACTTGGATTTTCACCCTTTTAAGATATGTCTCATCTCTCTTCATCTAAGTGGCACAATTGAATCACCTATGGGCTATGGGTGAGCCTAAGAATGAGTTGAATATTTAGATATGAATAGATCCCTTGATGTACCACTTAAAGAACAATACTACACCTATGCTTATGAGAGAAAATGGAGAAAAAATTGAAGTCAAACTATCTTAAGGGAGATGATACACCAAAATATTTTATGACTACCAACTAGCTACATGTTACACATGATAACAAAGGACTAACCAAACATACACTTCTCCAATCTGCATCTTCTCACATCAATATTACATTGTGAGGTTGTGATGAATGTTTAGAATAGAAGGACTAGAAAAGAGGCTTAGAATTGAACTATTTGAATATACTAACTCATTCAACCTTGAAACATCATAAAATACTTCACATGCGCTGCAAGAAGACGCTTTCTAACTACAAATAGGTGAGAGAATGAAACAATATTGTTAAGGAAACAACAAGTCATCATTAAGCAAAATCAATAATCCAAGTAAAAAACACTATGAAAATTCATGTAAGAGGTAAAAATAAGTAGCCTTATTAATCAAATGGTATGTAAATGAGTAGGGTTTTGCCATACTTAGGTGGAGCATAGTTTATAAAAGCCAAAATGGTTAGTTCTTATAGAACTTGAGAGAGAGAGGAGAAGAAGCATTAAAAAGGTCACAAGGACACTTGTAAAGATGAGAAAAATAATTAATAATGCATGAGGAGAAGATTTTAAATGAACAATGCAAGGTAAAAAAGTACAAGTGTCCATCCCAGTCATGAAACTCATGAAAAGTGACATGAAATTCCCTTTGTTGGCTCATAAAACTATCTTCATTATTCACCTCTATTTAAACATCCCAAAAATAATTAGATATAACTTTGATAATTAGAATGAGAGGGAAGGATTTAATAAATTCCTCTCTATGCATTGGTTATAGTCCTGGTCATCTAAAATCATCTAGGAATGAGCCATTACCATTTGCAGTCTAAAAAAACCCCTCTTCCACACACCTTGCACACTTAGATTCAAAAAATAATATTTTTTCCATGAAAATTCATAAAAGGGGGTGGATAAAACTTTTCAAGACCTTAAATGGACTTAGAGGCATCAGTCACACCTTAAAATCAGCTTACTTGAAGTTTTTCACCCTTCTCACTAGCTTTGTCACTATGCTAGTTTTGACTGGCTAAAATGAAGTAGATAGTTGAGGCACTTAAGATTTGTTATAAGGTATTAAATTGACATGGTGAGATATATTAAGTCCTAATATTTCCTTACATGTGATTGGTATCTATTTAAACTTCTTAGAACCTATACAACATACAAAATAGTTTAAAATACCCTATTTTATACTCCATTTGTATAGTTTCGTACAACTCAAAAGGATGGGAAGGAGCCTAAAATATTACTATAAAATGTAAAATAAATTTCACGATAAAAATATGTCATTATATTATATATCCAACTTTATTTCCTTCATCACGTCTTGACTAAGGGTTTACAAGTGTTTAAGCCTATTTTACCCTCTTAAGCATTATTCATAAAATCTTGACATTGGAACTACAAAAAATTTTCACAATATCACTATTAAATAACATTTATAATCCCTACAAAATTATTGTACTTCCATCCAAATATTTAGACAAGATATGAGCCTCCAAAGTTGCTCCATTGAGCTTCTCCTTCCATTTGTACAGGCCTAGTGTTATCCTAAAGACAAAAGTGGCCTTTTCATGGTTTCCATTGCATCCCAATATATTTAAAACATATTTTATGACCAAAAAAACATGATATAATAGGTTATAATTATCACATCATGTGAAAAGTGAAAATGACTCCCCATTTGGCTTTTAGGCATAGCCATGCCTAGTAGGCCTACTTGCAAGTTTTAGGGTTTAGAACACCCTGTTGGGTTTCATCTTGTTGTGATATGTATTCCACATTTACATAGATTTGACTCAACTATAAAAACCTCTTTTAAATCTCTAATAAAATTTTAGTCCATCCTTCTCACTCATCTTCTCCAACCTATCAGTTTATGCATAAAGGGAAGTATCCTTTGTCTGAGACAAAATAGAGGGAAATTTCACTATTTGTATAGACCAAGTAGGTATCAGAGAGGATTATACAAGTGGTTATGATGATTTATTTAAATTTTTACTCCTTGATCAGGTCTATAGACCCCATAACCTCTTCAAGATCCAAGACAGACTATTTACAGGTAGATTGTGCATAGTTTTTCTTGGTATAGGCTGTGTTTTTTGCTTGTTTGATCCCTCTTTATTCAATATCCACTATTATACATCCATGGGACATTATTGACTTAATTGGGATCACTTTTTGATTATTTAAACCTTTAGACTCTTTCCAAACCCTGCTTTGTGCATTCCCTACCATGATTATCGTAGACTGGGGTCAACTTCTTGACTATGTCTTATCTTTCCTGTAGGTGTGTACTACTCATCTGAAGTTGATTAACTTAATAAAAATTCCTATGCAACCTTTAATACCACATCATAGTTATTTTATTTACTTAGGTTATGCATTTCTCATGCTAAAGACCTAGGATAATCACCATTTGGGTCACTTCTAGCTACAGTTGACTATAGCTACCAATTATTGGGGAAAACAAGAGTATTGTAGGCATGAACCATATTTAAAATCATTGTGAAATGCCTTTTGGATCCAATATGGTTCTTATTAACATTCATACTTTTCAAACTTTGGTGTATCTATATATAAACTCCCTTCAAGGATGAAATATGGTTTCCCAGTCAACTGTAGATGGTCTTTTTAGGCAAGAGAAGCATGTAGGTGTACATGGGAAGCAAAATACAATATATATTATTCCTTTGATGATATTTATGCCATGAATTATCTTTTCAATCATCTAGGACCATCAAAATGTTAATACATGGCCTAATACTACCAACTTGGGTGAAAAAAGGTTTCTTTTGGACTCAGACCTGTAAGTGATCACTACCTGGGTTTAGTGTATGAAAACACAACTTTAGGATTCCAAAAAAACAATTTCAACTAATCACTTGCCCACCAAAACTTGCATAGTCCTTGTCCTATGTAGTGGCTATAAGACTTGGTCATCAAGAGGAATTGGAAGTCTTTGAAACCATGTTATATGTTTTTGATAAAAGTGTTGAGACCTCTATTTTCTTGTTTTAGGGGAAAAGTCCTTGAGTTCAGTCATTCTGTGTTTAGAGTTATATTACACCTTCTACCCATTTGATGCCTCAAATAGGTTTGTCATGATACACTTAACCCATCAGGACTTCAATAATTATTCCAACATGTCTAAATTCCTCCATCAAATACCCTCAATTCTCTGCCAACACCACTTGTAGGTGGACATTATCAAGTACAGGTAGTAAATATGAGAATGGACAATTTGTATTATTTTGACCTTTTATGAGTTGCATATACATATCAAAACCTCCAAATGCACTCTTCACACCTCAAAGAGCTTGAAATCACCACTAATGCTCTCATCATAGTAGGATGTCATCATGATATACCTATGTGTGCACCTTGAAAGGTATGCAGGCAGTATATGGATTGGGAGTAAAGTGTATGGTTTATGGTTTCCAATGTAGTTTGAAACTTTTCAATAGCTCCAAAAATACTCTTCTCACAATCAAAACCCTGCTCAACTCAAATGATCCTTTTCAATATGAAATACTCCATGAGAGCACCTGTAGGTGCATATTAAGTTGCTTGTAGGCAATGAGCAGAATATGGACAATGTGCATTATTTATGCCTCTTGAATATAACAAGACTCTTTACCAATTTACAAAATGGTTTGTCATCAATATGATGGTATTGGAAATTCAAAAAATCCATCCCAACATGTTTTTCTTCTTTCATGGCACCTATACACATTCATTAATGGTGGAAGACTATATATGTTGCATATGACTACAAACCCATGGAAATTACTTTAAAGAATGAACATTGAAAACATAAAAAATACCTATCATATCTCTCTGAATCCATGATCAAGCATGAAGATCCTGAAAATGGTGGAAAACTACTTGTAACACAACATAGTGCATTCATTTAAAATCCAAATTACTTTGCCCATCAAAACACCTTGAAGCATGAAACAAAGCATAGGTAAAATTAGATAAGGAATTAAACATCATCTTTAATCAATCTCAGAAACTAGATTGTATATAATCATCTAAACAAGAACAAAATCTATAAGATGCACAAATTAGCAAGCAAAAAACATAGTCAACTTCATGAGGATGGTTCATAAATCATAGGCCACCATTCTTCAAACTATTGTTATGAAAATGAATCTCTCTAAGTTTAATTTCACCTCCCAAAGGTATTTGACCTAGAAGTTATTTAATTATCTGAACCAAATATAAACCTGTTGACTGGTTCTATGTGTCTAGAAGGATGAAGAATGAGTAAAATAGTTTTAACTCAAAATTAGTACTTTCAGATCATTTCAAATGTGGAATTGAGTTTTAGGAAGCTAAAGAGACATTCCATGACCTTCCCCCATGGGCCATACAAGTGCCAAAATATTCTTTTTTTTCAAGAAAATTACTCTTTCTTCTGAAGAACCTATCACTTTCAATTATGAACAATTGATTAAGGCATAATAAGACACATGGCATATGACATCACCCTTCTTACACCTTCACACTTATCTATGGGGGTCGTACAACTCATTTAATACCCTATTTTGACCCCAAAATGACTCAAAATGATATAAGGACTAAAATGACTAATGACCAAGGCTAATATAACATGAAATCACACTAAATGACCTATAATACACCTTAAGACATATATATTAGACCCATAAAACACCTTAAAATTAGGTTTTTTCGTTTAAGGGTCCCAATTTGACTTGTAGGGTCAATTTTGGTCAACACTTCTCATGGTGTATTGCACTCCTATATATGATGAAACACATCTCCATCCATTAATTCTCTAATCAAGGTAAAAGCCTCTTGGTTTTTCTACTTCCATGTCTGATTATTCTTTACATTCTTCATTGGTTTAGTTAGTTGCTTTGTCCCATCACAAATATTGAACCATAGTTCATTGAAGATGAGTGTGTTCTCCACTTGTCGAGACCATTCTAGCTAGTTGTCTTTTCTAGTCAAGGTAGTGCCAACAATAGATTTGATGAAATGCATGGTTTTAAATTTGTATTTGAGTTTTTAGAGGTTTTGAGTTTTTGTTTGAGTTTTTAGAGGTTTTGAGTTTTTGTTTAACCTCAATGGTTCCTTATCACTCCAAAATGGTCCCCTTTTTATATATATGAAAAGGTACTAAAAAAGATTCACTTTGTCATTAATAGTTTAAAAATAAAACTTCATAAATTAATATACTCAATTTTTCTTGATTTTCAAATTTATTTTTTTTGAAATACATGAGTGGATAAAAGAGTAGCTCTCCTTATTTCTCCTTGAATTTATGAAAAATTGTTATTATTTACCAATTTTACTTAGAGTAGCTTGCCTCAAATATCAATTAAATGCTTTTCAAATTAAAATGACTTTCAAAATTTTAAAGTTGCATTTAAAAGAAAATTAAATTTTTGTTTTTTAATTAAAAATATTTAAAATATACCTCTCCTTTTATTTTATGTGGAAGATTTGATTTCAATATTGGAATAAAAGAAGTGGAAACAAAGCTCTATATTATAAATAAATGCACTCTATATAGTTCCACACCAAGCTCCATGTGGCAAGCAATTTTGTATGAAAAAAGCTAAAACAAATCTATGTCCAAGATCAAGTTCAATGCCCTGCACCACACTATTAAGGAGAAATAAAAAAATTTAATAGTATAATGCCTTACACTAAATGCCAAATGCTAATATGCAGGTCATGACTCATAAAATTTATAGGTCAAACTCAGTAAATTGTGCCAAACTCAAAAAATGTTTTCTTGTAGTCAAAACATCTCAAATCACCTATGTAGTAGTTAGAAGAACCCCAGAATGAAGACAAGTTAATACATGGAGTAGTTGTTATCAAAGAGCAGCCAAGAAAAATCTGAGCATAAGTCTGGATGATGAAATGCCACACTTATGATCTTCCACACATTCACAAGACACAACAAAAGAAGTAACATAGGTCCATCCTCAGCTAGAAAGCATGTGATATGCAGGACCAATGTCCCAATTATGACATCTTAACACCTTTCTTTGATTTATGGTTTGTCTCATATAGGTTTAAAGATCAAAATACCTTCTTATAAAGTTCTTTGTTAAATTAAGGAATGGAGAAGGAATGATAAAATTGATAAATTAAAACTTTGAGCATTGATACCACATGTTGAGCTATAACTAATATGGACCATCTAGAAGTAGAACCCATGACCTTCCATTTACTACTAGAGTGCTCTACCAACTGAGATACTAGCCCCTTTATGGCCTGCCCATCATTGGTCCAGGTGTGGCTTATTTCTAATGCATGTTGAGCTACAACTCATATGGACCAGTTAGGATTAGAACTTAGAAACTTACATTTATTGCTGGAGTGCTCTATTAACTAAGCTACTATCCCTTCTATGGCCAACCCATCATTAGTTAGGGTGTGGCTTATTTCTAACACCCCCCTTAAGCCACACTATAGGTTCTTAGAACTCTTAGCCTGGCTCTGATACCAATGATAGGATGGAAATAAAGTTGAAGGAATGACAATGAAATTATATTTCATGATTTAAATCTAAATGAGAGAAAACATTACATTTAATAGACCAAAAAATATTATTCATTTTAGACTCTTAATGAATTTTCCTATTCCTACAGGAATGAAAAGCTTATTGAATAGATACAAAATACTAGACACCTAAGCTAAACACCTAAGATTAATAACAAATATATATGATATTATTAAAAGGTCATGGGTAAATGACATTAACTATGATATTTTATCTTACAAGTCATCCATCACACACACACACACACACACACACACACACACACACACACACAAATGTAAATTAGTTTTGCTTTATGGTTTGTTCATATAAATAAATGTGTGTGTGTAAATATATTTGAATATAAATTTTTATAAATAAATGTATATAATTTTATATTTTTAAATGGGTGTAGCTTTGAATATGGTTAGAATGCTAAAGTGGTTTGTATGAAAAATACTGAGAGCTTAAAATATTAAAGAGCAAAAATAAGATGAAAAGCAAAATAAAAAAGAGAGAGACCAAATTTAGCATTGGGGGAAGAAACTTTTTTTGGCTTGGAGTAGGTGGGATGACCAGGGGGCATCTTTGGGAAGATAAGTTTAATATTATTATATTTTATTTCATTTTTTACCATTCTTTATTGGGCATTATTAGATGGAAAAAGGGTAATTGAAGATGGTAGAGGTAAATATGTTCTATTTCTAAAAACAAAACACCCACCTACTTGCCAAGTAAGTAAAAATAAATTGTAGCTGAATAAAATAAATTAAAATTAGAGTTTTCCTTATTTGATGGAACCAGGGAATAGTAATATTATGAATAAGACAAATTAGATTTTGAGTTTGTTGCAAATCAATTTTATTTTGTTGTTGATAAATTAAATAAATTGAAGATTTTATGCATAAAATAAATCATTGTAATTTAATAGACTTGAGCATGGTTTGAGGTTGAACATAAGTATAAGAAAAACTCAACTTGGGTAATTTCATTCCCTATGTTTTAAGCAACAAAGTTTTGGCTTTAAACCCTTATAGGAAAAACTCAATTTCTTATCCATTAAATTTCTTAAAATAATTGAATAAATAAATAAATAAATTTATTATGCTTGGTTGGTTATGGCCTTGATTTATTTTCCTAGAATAATCATTGGGATGAATTATTTATTTTGAAACTATTAAATTATTATGAGAGGGGTTGGAGGTTCCTTACGAAATCGTGAGACTTTATGAGGAATCCACAATCCTTAAATTGAATTTCTTTCTCTACTCAAGACTACCTGTAACTTCCATTTGATTTTCCAGATTTAAATATAATTTTGATGTTGGGGATTTTGTGAGGTTCTATTACTTTTGTATAGCTGTTTGAAAGCTATGGCTTACATTGGGTGATAAATGAAAGCCAAAACCCATGGGTGACTTTTTCAACAATCATTATAAAAAAATTTGGTTAAAAATATTTTAGTAGAATTAACTACATATTTGTGGGTTTATAGTAATTGCTGGTTGGAATTGGATTTATATTGCATGTATGTTAGATGCCATTAGATGCTTAGAATAAACAATCATTTATTGGGTTCATTGACTTAGAAACTCATCATTGCTATTGTTATCTACTTTATGGTTGATTGAGTATCCATGATGGCTACATATGTCATTTACCTAGTTTTAATGTTGAATCATCAAATGTTAAGCAACTTAGATTAATGATTTAGTTTCATTTAAATTATTTTTGGTTGTTGAAAATAGCCTCCTAGCATAGCTGAGTCACGTGTGAAATGACCAAAATTTTTTTAGCGTCACTTTACTCAGAGTGCAAGCAGAATTATAAATATAGTTCATTATGCACAGTTTGGATTTGTATAATGCACCTAAAACCTATAACTAAAGTTATACATATATGATTCCATTCATACATTATTTCTAATATTCAATAAATTAAAACATATAACATTGCATTTAAAATCCAAGACTCATAATGCAAAAGAGTCTTTACACCAATAAATCCAAGTCTTAACCATAATTAGATCAGCTAAGATAAAGCACACTTACATCATTCTATAAGAATGTATAAGCTTCTAAAGATGTCCTTATTAATTTAACTTAATACATATAAGAGATATGCAATAGTACTATCCTATACATATATTTATACCAAGACCTCATAAATTTAAGGATCATTGCATCATGTTTAATCATATACTCCTACCTTAATCCATTTAAAAAAATCCATCTTGCAAGTTCTACATGCATGGCACCAATTAAACTTGTAATACCAACTTTCTAAATCTTTATTAGGATAAACATGCATGGTTGCACTATCAAGTCTTTTACTACAACTTAAAGAAATAATTAAATATGTAACCAATTCTTTTTAAATTTTATGAATGTCAATCACTTGATTCAAGCATGCATAGATTCACAATCACACATTCCTTTAAACTTGTAGTGGAATAAATCAAGCTTTTTACTGAATTAACAAAATTAATTTTATAAATTAAGAATCATTTATTATACATAACCCCTGTTCAATAAAACTCATGCAATAACATTACGCTATATCTATTTTGTAGGACCACTTGCCAAAAACAAAGGCAATGTAATAAACACCAATAATCACTTGTTACAGATATATAAAATAAATGAAAACTCTTACTATAGTCATACAAATAATAAAATCAATAATTTACATAGCTCAACAATTAAATTTCAACGCATCAAAAATTCATACATCCAGTCAATAACCAACTCAAGTTCATTTTATATTAGTTGTAGCTTACTATATTTAATAACCTTTTTCATTCCAAGTGGATGTTACAAGTTCAATAATAAAAAATTATAACTCTCAAAATCATGTTGCTGGAAGAACATTAAATTATTGTAGGATATTTCTCTTTTTAAATAATAGAATACAGTCATATTAGAACTCAATTTTCTCTTAATACTTCATAAAAAAATACTTTAGATATGTGTTTTAAAGGTTAAACAAAGGATGATAAAACCCAAAAATCATTTTTGATATCACTCTATCGTTTATGAGTAACAACTACATCAATTTTGGGTTTATATGAAAAATATAACATACTCTTTTACATTGCAAAAAGTTGCTACAAGAATAATACATGAAAAGAGTAATTTTTAAACATTCTACAAAAAAATATTTAATCACTACAATAAGCAAAGAACAAAACCAAACACATCATGCAACTCTATAATGAAAGAGCAACCATCAAATGATCCACACACCACCCCAACCCATCTTATGAGCCCTCCAATCGATGGTCCTCAACACCCCAACCATCAGCTGGGTGGTGGAGTCAGGCATTTGAGCTTTGGACAAAGGTGTGAGCAAAATATTTTAGTCATCATTGAACAATTTACATCAGTCACATAATATCATCAAATATATTAACCTTAACATCATGCACCAATAGTGCCAACAATAATATAACAAAAATTTCACAAATGACACTTGCATAAATAGGCCTACCAGATCTATCAAGCATCCAACATAAGATAAAACATCCAAATCTATAATTTTTTTAAACCAAGAGCAAAGCAACAATCTAATCATATTTTGATCTAAGCATGTAAAATGAAAGAGATAAAATAAGAGTAACAACTCTTTTGCATCAATACCTTTAAATCAACCAAAATTCAGATGAAATAAACTAAAATAAAAACATATAAGCTTGGTTACAGGACCATATTTTCACAATCTACCAATAAAGACCAGCAAGATCAAATAAAATAGTAGTAATAAAAACTCAATAAGTATAAAATAATTTTAGCAAAAAAGAAACATCTATTTGACCATTAAATAAAAATCATGAAAAATAAAACACCCAACACACCATTTTAAGGCAACACTTTCCAACCATGAATAAAATAGAATAAACAACCAAAGTTTTAATATTTTAATCCCAAGTGCATTACAATAGTTAAGCCTATTTTTTTTAAACCTTATACATCAAGTAAAATTTTAACTCACAACTAAGTATGAAGAATCAAACTCTACACAACCATAAAAATATAAAACTCTAGCAAGAAATAATGTAGCATCACTTACTTGGCACAAATCTACCCTATAAAGAAGAAAAATAAACTTCTCCTTGATTACCCTTCTCAAAAACTAAATATTTGCCCAGCTTCATCCATCTTCCATGGCATGCTCTCATTTCCTCTCTTCTACCCAAGCACAAATTTTTTCAAGCCATTAAAACCTACTGGGATGAATTTTCAGCCTTCGTTATTGTCCATAGCCACCATTTTCTCATTAGATTTTTTCCATATGCCAATGCAGCAAAAAGACATTTTTTCTCAACAAAATAATCGATTACTCTTTTTGGGTGAAGAGTCAACCTTTAATGCCATCTTTTTATCTTAATTAATAAAAAAAAAATTATTTATTTACTTAATCCATTTATTTATAAATAAATATACTTTATTTTTTATTTTTATTTTAACTATAATGTATGACCTAAATCCACAACCCCTTAATGATCATCATGGCCTAACACAATTTTATTTAATAAATACATTAAACATGAGTTATTTTTTGCCTATGGATTTATTAAATCAGTGTCATTATGGAGTCCCACTCCATTATAATGTGTGACATTAACTTGTTCGACGCCTCTTGGCAATAATACCAAGATAAAAAGACATAGATTAAATAATTTTAATCATAATATGATCCATGGTGGATAATGAGTTAACAGACTCGATATGATAATTAAAGTATTTGAGCCCCTTAACAACTAGAATAAAGAAAATGACAGTTGAGAAAAAAAGACAACTTATCATAAGCCAACATACAAAAGACACCAATCAAATAAAATAATAAAAACTAAATGTGGACACAACTATAATCAAACAAAATAAAAAGATTAAAATATCAATCAAGATTAAATAAATAAAACAAGACAAAAAGAGAGACATAAGGCATGTGGCAACTATTCAAGGATTAGATGACTCATTACCATTATATTTCTTATCTAGTACTGGTGTTATCTATTTGGTCACTGCCTCCACCATTATTACCTCAACTATCAAAATCCACCACCAGTCTAGCTCATATACTTATGAGCTCTGCAACCACCAAAACATGGCATCAATAATATATTTTCTACATAAAAAATATATATACATGTAAATCTGAACTGTATAATCATCACAATATAAAACTATATTGATGGTATCATTAATATGCAAGATTCAAGTATGTTATTGTAGGATCAAAGTATGTTACTATAGGATAACATCAATCAATATCTATATATAAGCATCAAATGACCAATACTCAAAAAATATGCTATTACATCTAATAATATCTATCAAAAAAAGAGTTAAATAGTAGATTATGGCATCCTCTACCTCTTAATGAGGAGTCATCTCAATGATAAATTAAAACAACCATGGATAGTGTTGTTTAAACAACTGCATATCTTCCTATGTAGCATTTCTTTCACTCAACAAATCCCATTGTACAAGGACTTGTTGATTCTCTATGTTATTTTTTTTTTAAAGTCTAATCAGTCATCTACTAATTTTAAAAATATATCAATTTATAAAAAACATAACAACTAAGTACAAAATCTGATTCTTTAAAACAAGAGATTCATTATTTCCATAACCAATGGAGAAAGGATCAAATCAAAGCATCCAATAATAATTATATCATAATTTTTTTGATATTTTTAACCTCATATGAGCAAAGGTCATGTTTTAGAGCACTCATACATACTTAATTTTTTGTATTCTCTCATAGAATTTTAGCATGATTCTAAAAATTAGATCAAATTTTTAAAACTAAAGCAGTTTTAGGTTAGAATTTTCATCATAAAATGGATATAATATCTAAGAAACTAATAATTTAATAGTTAAAATTAAAATAGCTTGAATATTTATGCTTAATTATCAATTTGTAATTTATGACAGCCGTTGATTTAACACAAAATAACTAAATCTAAGACATTTTACAAAAAATTAGTTATGTCCCAAGTATAACTTTATAATATTCATCATAAAATATAAACTATTATAATAATCATACTTGTTATGTGGTCCTTCTACCACTTTCAATTATGCTTTATGCATAGAATGATACAAAATTATGCTTTACGCATAATTTTGTATCATTCATCTCATAATAATATTATAATCGATCAACCATATTGCTATAGTTGTAAAAATTTACATCATTCATGGATTAGTGCAACGTCCTGCACAAACTACATCGAATATTGGAGAGGTCATCCTAGGCACTCATATGCAACAACCTTAAAGGTTTTTATCATATTTTTTATTAGTTTTTTTATCTCACATGATGGTTACAAGTATCCCAATTCCACAATCATTTTATAAATACTTCTTGATAGCACTCAAGAATTTCAAAACTATCTGATCAGGACTTTACATTGTCCTTTTCAAGCATAGACATACATTCTAATCATGTCTTTAAACAAATTAGAATTTTTTTTTCAAGAATATTCTCTCATAAAAAATATATCCATTTCATAACATAACATGCTTGCATTTACAAGCCAATGTGTGCCTACATTATAACAAGTACAACCTTGTTATAATGCATAAGAATCCAATTTATATGACTAATTGGTGCTTCAAAAAGCTACATCACGGTCGCACATAGGTTATTTTTATAAAAACCTTTGAGAGGTGGGTAAGGTAACACTTAATCCACAAGGTGACCATTATGTATGAAGATCATATGATCAATTTGTGACATACATGATGCACACACCTAAATGTATCAGGAGGCTACCTTATGCAAAGCAAAAAAATGGATTTTCAACCTACTAGAGACTCCACTTCCTAACCCATCCCTGATATAAATCATTATGAATATAATGCTTCTTTACCCTCAACTTCACACTTGCATCAATGCTTATCACTAGAGTAGTAATGCAGGATTACACCACATAATACAACACTATACCCCATTAGATTTAATTAATAAAAATTATTTTTGAAAAGAAAAAGTTACATCACAAAGTAGTTTATGATTCTATTGCTTCATATAAAGAGTTAACAACATAATGTCACACTTGTTTTATGACATATATATGAAATATTTAAGAAATAATGTTTGATAACATAAAAAAATTATAAAGTTACATGGTATAACGTAGAGTTTTACACAACATATAATAATTTTACATGTAATGAAGAAACCAAATGGAGTAGGATACACATGTTTATTAAGCTATTTTGATAATTTATGTCAAAAGTATTTTTACATCACAACACACAAGCACATTTACAAGTAAAGCACAAGGATTCATGAATCCCATCAGGTCATCTGATGTCTATATGTCATCCAAATAACAAAAAATATCCATCACAAGTATCACATAATCAGTTCTAAGGATCTCAAAATATGATCATCTTTCTTTTAGGAAAGTTATGTTCCAATAAGACTCAAAATCTATCTCTATGAGTTCTAAAAAAATTTATGAATAATATTCATATATCATGGATAAATGGCTCACACTAACCGATAACATTAAGAGATCCTCAAAACTCTCTAACTTGCACAAGCAAGTTAGTCACATTCACTCTAACTTAACCCTTCAAGCTTGAGTCAGACCCTCAATCCTCCTAAGGATGTCATACCTCAAGTATTATATGAGGGCTCATCTAAACAAACCATCACCAGACACTATGTGTTTATCATTTTATTTTAACAAGATTTTATCACTAGTCCCCCAATTGCCCTATCCAAATAAGCAAATGGTTAAATATTGTTGCTTATCATACGTAGCATGGCCTTGAGAAGGGTGGACTCAGTCAAGGCTCAAGATGAAGGTTATATTACTACTGTGAAAATTATAAATTTTTACAATCATTAATTTCAATTGAAATTCATAAATTATAGCATCTCAATATCATAGAACATAGTAATTATTCACTTTCAGTTTAGCTGATGGTTGCAATCAAATAACCATAATAGCATTTCAACCAAAAACAAATTCTTGATTTTACTTACATGTCCACCACTTTGGACCCAATAGTGCTCCCCAAACACCAGTCATAATGTTTTTTTAAAAAATAACCATTTGCATAATTGTAACTAATCACTTATAGTGACACCTAAAGGCAAGTAAGACATACACCTACTTGCCATAACTATAAAAAAAATAGCTACATAAAATTAATAATCAATTATTCTTTTGAAATAATTTATTTTTAAGTACCCAAGATACATCAGTAATAATAATAGTATCTTATTTTATAATCATTTATGAAAATTTTAACATTACCTCATAAGGCTTTATTAACAATTTTTTGAATTTAGTCTTTAATTATACCACCTTCTAATGACATATTTGTCTTAGAACAGTCTTGCCCAACCATGAGCATTTTATGCATGTTGAGTTGTCTTACTCAACTGAATGTCACTCATCACAAGAGTGCTACATCAGTTCAATAATTCATGTCTTTAAGTATATATTACATCAAAGTATTCAATTTATATGAATAAAATATTATTAAATTCTATCCATAACAATCATTAATTATGTTGGGAGTACTAAATCCCAACATTTTTTTAATTTTCAAGATGGTTAAAGGAACCTATTATTTATGATATCAACAAAATATCAACATTTAGTTAGAAAAACCCTTCTGATCTTGATTATAATTTCACTAACTTTAACAAGATAATGCTTTACAAACACTAATCATGAAACAAATCTCTTTTTCAGCTTATACTTGTGCCACACAAGTTTGAATAATGAGTTAGGATATCATTCCAACCTCACTTAATCTATTGAACCTTAATTTATATTTTATTCTTTTGTTATTTGCAAAGATTATATTTTAAAAAAAAGATATTAATTTAAGATAATCTTGATTTACAAATCAATTTATTAGTTCAAAATAAATATAGTTAACATGTCAAGAATCACAATAAACCAACTTCACCAAGTTGCTAAGTAGATATTTAATATAAAAATAAGGTCTATTAATTTCATTCAAGACTTTACTTAATAAGAGAGTAAATGCTACCATAAAAATCAAGTTAAAATTATAAAATAATTCTAGTTATAACTTAGTCCAATATAAGACTTGGGAGAGTAATTATCAACTTAACAAACCACTAGAAAATGAGTAAATATTCATACAACTCATCAAGTGTTCTTGATAATCAAAAATTTATTTCAATGTCCTACTCTTCCAACTCTTATTATTAAGTTGGTTTAATGCATATACAATGTAATGGTAATGATAATCAACAACCATTCAATTCTATCAATCTAAAAATTTCAAATCAGTCTTTGACCAACAAAAATTTTAAAACCAAATAATTTACTCAAATCAAGTATACTCTCTCCTCAACTAGCCTCTTAGGCATAAGTCATCCCTTAACCCTTCAAGGACTTAATGTCCCAAGAAATTTTTTAACAATTACCAAATAATTGTTGTAAATTCCAACAATGATCTTTTATCACCTTAACTCATATTGACCTACCCATACAGGTCAACCAATAGTCAAGCAAGACCCATATTAATGCAATCCAAAATTAAAAAAAGGTGACTTCAACTAAGGTTATGGAAATAAACATATTAGTCAAGGAATCGTTAAGATCTCATAAGGTTACATGATTACTTACAAAAATTTTACCAATTTCTGCATACACACTCACACACACATATATACATTCCATAATATAGAAACTTTCAACACTTTAGGTTTGCATAAATAAATCACTAATCAAGTCATCCAAGAGGTTAAGTGAATTTATAAGGGTCACACATGACCTTCTCAAGTATATAAGACATTTATCAGTATATATAAGGCATATAACTTTAACCTTGATTTATTATGTACACTAGCATACAAGGTTTCAATTCAGTCTTAGAAAAATAATAGAGCCATACAAGTGACATTTAGTCACCACAAAGCATACACATACAAGTTAACAAAATAAGTCTTCATAAGAATATGTACATCTACACTAGGTGTATTTACATCCATCCAAAGTACATTACACAACACAATCCTTTTGCAAGGGTATGCATAATCATACAAAATCTCAACCAACTTTTCAAGCACATGTTAAAATAAGTGTAATGCATCAAAATTCATCAAAAACTTTTAAGCATAAGTTCTGATACTAAGTGAGATGATTTCAAAAAAAATTAAATGTCACTTTATTTAGAGTGCAAGTAAAGTTATGAATATAGTTTACTATGTGCCATTGAGATTTGTATAATAAACCCACAACCCATAACCAGAGTTATGTATGTACGATTATATTCATACACAATTTATAATATTCAAAAAATCAAAACTTACAACATTGTATTTAAAATCCAAGACTCATAATGCGAAAGAGTCTTTGCATCAACAAATTTGATTCTTAACCATAATTAGATCAGGTAAAATATATCATGCCTACATCATTTTATAAGAATGTATAAGCTTTCAAGAATGTCCTTGCTCATTTAATTTCATACATATAAAATATATGCAATGATCCTATCTTATACGGATCTTTATACAAAAACCTCATAAATTGAAGGATCATTGCACCATGTTTAATCATATACTCTAGTCTTAATTCATTTAAGTAAATCCAAATTACAAGTTCTACATGCATGGCACCAATTGAACTTATAATACCAAATTTTCAAATCCTTCTTAGGATAAACATGTATCATTGCAATATCAAGTGCTTTACCATGACTTAAAAAATAATTAAATATGTAACCAATTCTTTTTAAAATTTCATGAATACCAATCACTTTATTCAAACATGCATAGATTCACAATCACTCATTAATTTATACTTGTAGTGGAATGAATCAAGTTTTCTGTTAGATTAACATTTTTTTTATAAATTAAGAATCATTTATTATGCATAACTTCTGTTCAATAAACTCATGTAATAACATTACACTATATCTAACCCGTAAAACCACTTGCCAACACTAAAGACAATGTAATAAATATCAATAATCACTTGTTATAGTCATAAAAAATAAATAAAAAATCTTATTACAGCTATATAAATAATAAAATTAATAATTTACATAGCTCAAGAATTAAATTTCAGCACACTAGAAATTCATACATCCAGCCAATAACCAGCTCAAGTTCATTTTAACTTGGTTGTAGCTTACTAGATTTAATAACGTTTTTCATTCCAAGTGGATTCTACATGATCAATAAATAAAAATGATAAATCTCAAAATCATGTTGCATGAAGAGCATTAAATTATTGTAAGATATTTCTCTTTTTAAATAGCAGAATACAGTGATATTAGAACTTGATTTTCTCTCTTAATACTCAATATAAAAATACTTTAAATATGCATTTCAAAGGTTAAACCAAGGAAAATAAAACTCAAAAATCATTTTTGATATCACTTTATAATTTATGAGTAGTAATTACATCAAATTTGGGTTTATACAAAAAATACAACATACTCTTTTACATTTTAAGAAGTTGCTACAGGAATAATACATGGAAAGAGTAATTTTTAAACATTCTATAGAAAAGCATTTAATCACTACAATAAAATATGAACAACTCCAAATACATTATGCAACTCTATAATGAAAGAGCAACTACCAAATGATGCGCACACCACCCTAACCTGTCTTATGAACCCTCTAATCAATGGCCCTCACCATCTTAACCATCAGCTAGGTGATGGAATCAAGCATTCAGACTTTAGAAAAAGGTGTGAACAAGATATTTTAGTCATCACTGAGTAATTTACATCAGTCACACAACATCATCAGATATATTAACCTTAACGTCATGCACCAATAATGCTAACAATAATACACCAAAATTTTCACAAGTAACACTTACATAAATGAGCCTACCAAATCTATGAAGCATCCAACATAGGATGAAACATCCAAATCTATAAAAAAAATTAACCAAGAATAAAGTAGTAGCCCAATCATGTTTTGATCCAAACAAGCAAAATGAAAGAGGTAAAATAAGAGCAATAACTTTTTTACACCAAGGCCTCTAAATTCATCAAAATTTAAGTAAAAGAAGCCAAAATAAAAACATGCAAGCTTGGCTATGATGTCATATTTTCATAGACTGCCAATAAAGATCAACGGAGTTAAATAAAATAGTAGTAATAAAAACTTAATAACTGTAAAATAATTATAAAGGAAAAGAAACACTCATTTGACCATTAAATAAAAACCACATAGAAAATAAAACACCCAACATGCCATTTTAAGGCAACACTTCCCAGCCATGAATAAAATAGAATAAACAACTAAGGTTTTAATATTTTATCTCTAAATACATTTCAATAATAAATCTAATTTTTTTAAACCTTATACATCAGGTAAAATTTTAACTCACAGCTAAGTATGAAGAATCAATTCAACTCCATACAGCCATAAAAAAATAAAAATTTAGCAAAAAATAATAACACATCACTTACTTGGTACAAATCTATCTTATGAAAAAAAATTATCCTTGATTATCCTTCACAAAAACCAAACTTTTGCCCTGTTTCATCCATCTCTTATATGGCTTGCTCTCATTTTCTCCCTTCTGTTCAGACATGAATTTTTTCAAGCCATTAAAAATTGTTGGGATGAATTTTTAACCTCCATTACTCTCCATGGCCGTCATTTTCCCTCTAAACTATTTCTATAAGCTAATGCAATAAAAAAACATTTCTTTACAATGAAATAATCAATTACTCTTTTTGGATGAAGATTCAACCCTAATGCCATCATTTTGTCTTAATCAATAAATTTTTTATTTGTTTATTTATTTTGTTTTTCTTCTTTTTATTTATTTATAAATAGATATACTTTATTTTTTTATTTTTATTTTAACTATTATGCATGGCCAAAGTCCACAACCCCTTAATGGTTATCATGGCCTAACATAATTTTATTTAATAAATACATTAAGCATGGGTTACTTCTTACCTACAAATTTATTGAATCAATACCATTATAGAGTCCTACTCCATTATAATGTGAGGCATTAACCTACTCAAGGCCTCTTGACAATAATATCAAGATAAAAATATTTAGATTAAACAATTTAAATCACAATATGATCTAGAGTTTATTTTAGAAAAAGTTTTCAAATCATGATGAAACTAATTTCACAGCATAGATCTCGTTGAGAGCTTTCTGATGCTTTTCACGGTTTGTAAAACAGACACCGTATGCAAAAGATATGGTCTGTTGAAGTCTTCTTGCGACAGGGAAAAATGTGGTGTCGCAAGATGACGTGGCACAATGTGGACATGCCAAGTGGACCAATCAAGTGGTGACAAGTGGTATTCAATAAGAGTCTGTAGATTTGAAATCAAAAATTCTATAGATTTGGAATTGCAAAGTCTGTAGAAATTATCTGATTGCAATGTATTTATAAGTCCATAGATTCAAAAATTGCAAGTCCATAGAAATCTTGCGAAAGGAAAAAAAAAAAGGGATGTCAAAAGTGACGTGGCACTATTAAAAACATGCCAAGTGGACCAATAGCCATTTAACACGTGGAAAAATAATTCGGTGCAAAAAAAAATTTGGTTTGGTGTTTTTATTCACATGTTATTTGAAATTTTCAAACAAGGCACCAACTTGCACAAGTTGCCATGTCACCCACCACGTCATCCCACCAATCATGCATGGACCAAGTCAAAGCAGCAGCCTAAGTTGGTGCTTAAAGTCTTGGCATTTGAAAAGGTCCTCAACTTGGCTATTTTAAGCATTTAAATTGTCATACCTAATGCATGTGGGACAAAGACAAGTCAAAGGCGCCAAAAAAGGAGGGAAAAACTTTCAAATCTCATGCTAAGTGCCTACAATAAAGGGCCAGTGGTTTTGAACCCTTGACATGCCACCCAAAATATTAATGCTTTAACCACTTTAGCCATGGAGGTCTAAGTGTTATAAAAGGGATGAAAATCTACTTGAATAGACACAGGAAGCCGATTGTGTATTGGAGATTATAGACCCTCTTATAGCATTTGGTCATTTTGGAGCCCTTAGAGGTTGAATCAAAGCTCAGAGTAAACTACAAATTTTTTTAGAATTTTGATACACTCTATGTAGTATATTCATTTTCCCATTTTGGAGAATTGGTGATGCCATTTTAAGCTATAGAAGTTTCTAATTTTGATTTTAGAAAAGCCTCTGCGTGTGATTCAGAAAGGTGAAGGACATGCTGAGTCAGCCAAGGTCTTTCAAAGGTCTGAACACTATTTTTATAGAGAGATATGATCTTTTATTATTTTTTAAGTATTATTTTGGCTTGAAAATTGAGCAATAATTAATGGATCAGTTCGTACGACCCTGGGGACGTAGGAATTCTGAACCCCGTAAATAATTTCTATGTTTTGATCTTTGAATTCAGTTTTGCATTTCATTTTTAGTTAATTTACAAATTATAATTCAGATTTTAATCAGAATGCAAAAATTACTCATTTGATCATTTACGAGAAATTGGATAAAATCGAGAATTTGAAAAATATGACAGTTTCAATGGATATTTGATATGATCTATTAATTCACCTTTATTTTAGTTTTAAAACTTGATTTGGATCAGATTTTAATTAGATTTAATCATTCTAACATCTTATAAGTTGAGAAATTTAGAATCCATACTTTTAAAATTTTATTTAGAGTTTATCAATAGAGTTTACGGATCAAGTTGGTATCAGATCAGTTAGAATGCAGGGATTGCTTCTAGTTGTGTATTGATAGTTGCTTCCAAAATAGTTCAATTATTGGTTTGCAAATTGATTATATTACAGTGTGTAGTGTGAAATTAGGTGTTTGTAGGAAACCATGGGCAAGTTGTCATAGATTGAGGTCATCAAAAATGAAAATGCAATCTTGAGATGTCAAAAATTTGCACTTGAATTGCAAGTGGCAAAGTTAAAATCGAAGCTTGAATCCAAGGATGAGCTCTTGATTAGATTGCAATGTGGTGAGTGTGAAAAGGTAAAGCCTTCAACTTTAGATGCAAAAACTATGACTGAGTGTAGTGTAAGTTTTTCACCATAGGAATCTTCATCTTCTTCTACCATTTCAGATTTAAATTCTAGTAATATTGTTTTTGGTGATTTTGAAAGATACACTAAGGGCATAGGATCTAAATTGCTATTTCAAATAGGTTATAATGGAAGAGCACTTGGTTGAGATATCCAAGGTATATCTAACCCAATTCAGGTTGAGATTATACCTCTTCATATAAGTTTGGGTTATATTAGTGTGCAGATGGATGATGGAGAAGTTTCTTCCATGGCTAAAGGAAGATGAGCTTCCAATAGCGAAGGTTATAGGCCACTAGTTCAAAAGTGTAAAAGGTAAAAGAGGTATTGAGATTCCACCTCCTAATTCTTACACTAAATCTTTTGATCCAATTGATACTTTTAAGAAGTTTGGATATAATGTACACAAGATAATGTAATCATTTCCATGCAATTTTTGTGGGATGAATAACCATAGTGCTAAGACTTATTGGAAACGAAATGCTTTGTTGAAGCAGATTGCATGTTTGAAAGACCATTCTCATGATAAGATGGGAATTGGAAAAAGGGGACCCTCACCTAAGAAGGAAGTTTGTACTCATTGTAAAGTGAGTGGACATATGATTGATAGATGTTTTAAGCTTCATGCATCTTCACATTCAAGTAATGATAAAACTAAGATGATTTACAAACCTCTCACTAAGGGTAATGAAGCTAATACAATCCATAATTTAGTTGACAATACAACCCAGGATAAGGTAAAACTTATAATTGAAAATCCATTAAAGAGGATAAGTCAACAGTATGCAATTGATAATGAATCCACAAAGACAATCAATTTCACTAAGAAGAAAGAATTGGTTAAGTGGATTATCACTACATTCTTTTTGTAAAGCATGGTTAAGAATTCACCTAAGGGAATGAATAAGATTTGATAGATGTATATTAGAGTTGGTGGGAACACTTCAAGACAGGTTTATCATATGAAGTTTTTCAAATCTCACTTTTTGATAACTCTAAGTCTTTTGATCTCCTATTTATGCTATGTGAGTTGACTAGAGGACTTGAAATTATTTGATCAGCTGGAGATAATAGCAGAATGCATGTTGTAGGTTGAGTTAATTCCTTATAACACTTATTTGAATGTTATTTTGAATGTATCTATTTTTGGCACATGGATGTATAGATGCATTGTTAAGACCCTATGGGCATGTTTAGATGTTAGGCATCATACACTTTTGGTTGTTTGCATTTGCTTAGCATATAAGTCCCATACTAGGGCATTATATTGCAACATGTCCACAACATTTATTGTATTTTTTCGGCATTATAAACTTGTTTTGTAGTTACATTGGGGATTGTTTCATTTTTTGACAGTTCACCGCTTTATAGGATGTGACATTTGGGCAGGCAGTTTGATATGTTGTAATCACTTTTGCAGTTGCAGATTCACTTACTTATGCCTTTGGATTAGGCATTTATATAGTTTGATTGTGAATAATTTTAATTTAATTGTTTATATCTCTTGCTATGATTGGGTTCTATTTTCATGGATGCAGTAGACCAGTTATAAGATTTTAGGTGATAGTCGACTTTTGGAGACCAAAAGCTTTTTTTGTAGGGAGGTGTGATCCAGAGTTAATTATAGAAAAAGTTTTCAAATCATGATGAAACTAATTTCACAGCGTAGATCTCGTCAAGAGCTTTTTAATGCTTTTTGTGGTTTGCAAAATGGACACCGTATGCAAAAAATATGGTATGTTGAAGTTTTCTTGCGATAGGGAAAAATGTGGTGTCGCAAGATGATGTGGTGAAATATGGACACGCCAACTAGACCAATCAGGTGGTGACACATGGCAGTCAATGGGAGTCTATAGATTTGAAATTGCAAAGTTCATAGAAATTATTTGATTGCAATGTATTTACAAGTCCGTAGATTCAAAAATTGCAAGTCTATAGAAATCTTGCGACAGGTGAAAAAAAGGGATGTCAAAAGTGATGTGGCACTGTTAAAAACATTCCAAGTGGACCAATAGCCATTTTACACATGGAAAAATAATTTGGTGAAAAAAAAAATTTGGTTTGGTGTTTTTATTCACATGTTATTTGAAATTTTCAAACAAGGCACCAACTTGCACAAGCTGCCACGTCATCCCACCAATCATGCATGGACCAAGTCAAAGCAGTGGCCTAATTTGGTGCCTAAAGTCTTGGCATTTTAAAATGTCCTCAACTTAGCTATTTTAAACATTTAAATTGTCATACCCAACGCATGTGGGACAAAGACAAGTCAAAGGCGCCAAAAAAGGAGGGAGAAACTTTCAAATCTCATGCTAAGTGCCTAAAAGAAAGGGCCGGCAGTTTTGAACCCTTGACATGCTACCCAAAATGTTAATGCTTTCACCACTTCATCCATGGAGGTCGAAGTGTTATAAAAGGGACAAAAACCTACTTGAATAAACATAGGAAGCCGACTGTGTATTGGAGATTATAGACCCGCTTACAGTATTTTGTCATTTTGGAGCCCTTAGAGGTCAAATCAGAGCTCAAAGTAAACTACTAAGTTTTTTAGAATTTTGATATGCTCTGTATAATATATTCATTTTCCCATTTTGGAGAATTGGTGATGCCATTTTGAGCTATAGAAGTTTCTAATTTTGATTTTAGAGAAGCCTCTGTGTGTGATTCAGGAAGGTGAAGGACGTGCTGAGTCAGCCAAGGTCTTTCGAAGGTTTGATCACTATTTTTATAGAGATATGATAATTTGTTATTTTTTAAGTATTATTTTGGCTTGCAAATTTAGCAACAATTAATGGATCGGTTCGTACGAACCCAGGGACGTAGGAATTCTGAACCCCGTAAACAATTTCTATGTTTTGATCTTTGAATTCAGTTTTGCATTTCATTTTTAGTTAATTTACAAATTATAATTCAGATTTTAATTAGAATGCAAAAATTAATCATTTGATCATTTACGATAAATTGGATAAAATTGAGAATTTGAAAAATTTGACAGTTTCAATGGATATTTGATGTGATCTATTAATTCACCTTTATTTCAATTTTGAAACTTGATTTGGATCAGATTTTAATCAGATTTAATCATTCCACCATCTTATAAGTTGAGAAATTTAGAATCTGTACTTTTAAAATTGCATTTAGAGTTTATCAGTAGAGTTTACGGATCACAATATGATCCATGCTGGGCAAAAAATTAATAGACCTGATATTATAATTATAGTATTTGAGCCTTTTAATGACCATAATAAAGAAAATGATAGTTGAGACAAAAATATAGTTTATCACTAAGACAACATACAAAATACACCAATAAAAAATAATAATAAAAACTAAATGCAGACACAACTATAATCAAACAAAATAAAAAGATTAAAATATCAATCAAGATTAAATAAATAAAATAAGACAAAAAAAAAGAGACATAAAGCATGCTACAACTGATCAAGTACTAGATGGCTCATTACCCTTATATTTCTTATCTAGTGTTGGTGTTATCTAGTTGCTCACTGTCTCCACCATTATTATCCCAATTGCCAAAATCTACTGTCAACCTAGCTCATATACTTGTGAACTCTGTAGCCACCAAAACATAACATCAATGGTATCTTCTACACACACACACACACGGGCGCACGTAAATCTAAAATATATAATCATCACAATATAAATCTATATTGATGGCATCATTAATATGTAAGATCCAAGTATGTTGCTACAGGATCAAAATATATTGTTGCAAGATCAAAAATTGTTACTATAGAATAACATCAATCAACATCTATATGTGATCATTAGATTATCAATACTCAAAAAATATGCTAGTACATCTAATAATGTATATTAAAAAAATAGTCAAATAGCAGGTTATGACAATGTGCTTTGGCTTAAGCATGAACTTTTAAAATTTAAAAATATGAATTAGCCTAAGATTTGTTCCTATAAGCCTACATAAAGGTCATGAGGCTATTTTGAGATATTTGAGTTTTTATAAGTTGCATAACCTCCTTTTATGTACATTGGGTTGTGTTGTTGTGAATACTTGTTACTTGGTTGTTGCTATATGAGTTAGGTCAATGGCTTATTATCCTTGTTGATTCCATAACCTTCTTTCTTACTCTGCTATCGAATCTACCATCCAACTAATATATGGGGTAGTTAAGGCCACCATATGGTTGGGCTCATTAGACCATGTACATGAGTTTTCTCTCCTAATAATAGATGTGCTTATCTCTTAGATTCGTGTGCTGAAAATAATTTGTAAAATATTTTTGAAATTGTATTTCTTTCCATGGATGTACTAGAATAAGTTAATATGGTTCTTCTTAGTGAAACAATATTCTTTAGATGCTATTGAATTATGAAATTTTTTCATTCTTGTATAATGTTTTTGGATACATTTGAGCATGTGATTATACACTCATTTGGTAGATGCTTAATGATCTTATGGCATCTCATGTAGATTTGTTGTTTCTAAATCATTATTTTTGTACTATAATTATTTAAAGTATTTCATAATGTCTTGGTATTGTTAAATTACTTATCTCTCAAATATGCATCATGAGGTTTATAAAAATGTGTTGGTTGTAGGAGATGAACACCTACAACCAAGTTACATGTTTCTCTTATTATGTTGTGTGGAAATAAAAGTTATGTACAACCATGTTAAGAGGATTTTACATGCATATGTTGAATCTTACATCACTTGGTAGTATGTTGAGTGTACATGACTTAGTTGGAGAAATTGTGAATTGAATTATGAGTTGAATTATTTTCCAGTATATATTTTATTTATGTATGATGTAATATATATAGTTTACAACCACCTATAGCTATGTTAGATAATTTATTTCATTATAATGAGTATAATAATATACATGTATGGCCATATAGTGGTTGTCTTAAAATTACATTGTGCCTTCAGTCTTTCACATTCGATGATGTTATGTTGAAAGTAATTATTTTGTAGTAGGTGTTTTCTCTTATGGCTGAAATTTATGTCATAATTATCTCATACTATGGACTGTTGGTCACATTATTATAATTTAATTTTAAACAAGCTCTTCCCTTTCATTCATTACATTTTAAGCATGGACACAACATGTTACAATGATAGACTATTACTTATTTTAGTTAAAATAAGTATTGCAATTATTTCACCTATGACTACTATCAAGATGGTAGTGAACAACAAAACATATTAGTTCACAATTATTTTATTCTATGCAAAAAAAATTCACCTCCATGAAGGAATAGGTGTTTCTTGATTTTACAGTATAATAAATTTGGATACCATTATGTTTCAATTATTTAACATATAAAATTTGATGATTGCATAAACATGCTTTTTATGGATGATAGTCATAGCATTTTATTATACCCAAAGACAACCATTGAAGGTTGTGGTGGCATAAATTACATTGGAAATCATTACCAATCATGAACAAGTTAAAATTTTACTTACACTAGTTTTTCAATTAGTGATGTAAAAGCTACATTAATGGCAAGTGTAATTATTGACAAACCTCTACTTCCCTTAACTAATTTTTATTCATTGTGAAATGATGGAAGAGGTCACTTATAAGATCTAGTATGGAGATTTTATATATTTTCTACTCATAATAATACTACTTGGCCAATGAAATTAATTTAATTAAATTTTTTTAAGTGGTAAGAGAACGTGATGAGATGATATAAAAATCAAAGGTTAAGTTATAATTATGATAAGGAGTTATTCTTATGCATTTACAGAATAATGTTCACCATGATGAATTAATATATAATTTAATGGTTTATTGAGTTTTATAAACTATCCCATATGATTATGGATTATTTATACAAGGACTTTATTACATTACAACTCACAAGGATAACCCTCCCTTGATATTAATGGTTGGGTTATTGTATATAACCAATGCAATGATGGTTGTCCTTAAATGAGAGTAAGTTGATGAGTTGATCGGTGAGTACATTAAATTCCTAAAATCTTAAATTATTATTTAAATTAGATTTGGTTTGTTTGCTATTGTTTTAAGTAGGCAAGACTTAGCCAAGAATTTGATGGTATGGGTTTTAAGGTGCAAGGACCCCAACTCGAGATTTAGATATGCAATCTCGGTGGGTAGCACCTATTTAAATATGCTTATCATGCATAGAGATATTGATTTGTAACATCTCTTATATGTTAGAACCAAAATAAAATGAGGAAGATGTGACCCTTAAACAAGGTTAAGGATCCTTGAATAGTCCTATGCAAAAGATAAATGTCATAAATGGAGTTTAGAATTTATTTGTGTGTATTACACACTGATACATCCTAAACTGTATATATTCTTAAAGGGAAACAAACTTCCCTATAGGATCTTTTGTCAATGTTTAGCCTTGACTAAGTAGTCTTAACCTACCTCATATGGTTATGGATGTATGCATATATGTATGTAATAAATATGATGCCGCATGTATTAACTAGATGTGTAATGGGCCCTACACACATCCTCTTTCTGCACTTTGATAAGTAATTCATAGATTTTTTTTTATTTTTTATTTTTTAATGGGGTGGGGGGCGGTTTTGTTTCACCTCTTCATTGTCTAATTATAACAAATTTTATTTCAATTAGAAATAGGGATCCAAACCAATTATTAGTTTTTAGATGGCATAACCATTATGGTAGTTTTGTAACCCCTAATTATGAAAGCAATAGATTAATTTTTTTTCATCTACATTAACTATATGGACCAAGCTAAGGTGGAAAAGTGATGTTTCTTAAGTTTCCAACCATCTATGAGTCCTTTTGTGCATGAAAGGGCACTCTTAGGGCATGATAAATAAGGGGTATGAATCTAAATTAAGGGAGGAGTGTGAGAGTTGGAATTGGTTGTAGAAAAAGGAATAAGGAGTAGAGGGACATTGATTGAGAAATATAGTATGATACATTTTGTACTTGTTCTATTGATCTCTTTATAAAATTTTAATTTTGACACAAGATTAATTAGAAAGCTTAGCAATCATCACTTCCAATTGGTTTTTACCTATGTCAAGGTTCTCTTGACCAGAATACTTATGTCCATTATTGTTCATGGTTTATTTAATTTCCATTTACAATTCTCCAAGTTATGTTTATGTTTACAACAATACACTATAGTAAATATAAGTTTATAAAGCATTATGAACTATTATTTCAAAGTAAAATCAAAGTATGACAACATTATTATTCTTTCAATTCCATTAAGTAATTAAACTTAGGAGTTTCCATATCATTTTGGTATCATAAAAGAGTAATATTTGGGTAAATATTGTGGAAATTTTTTTGGCTGATTTATATGACAACAACAAGATAAAAAATGGAATAATTACTACCTTGCAATCTTAAGATTTCTGAAAGAAGGTAAAATCAAAACACAAAACAAATAGTAAAAGAAGGTGAATATGATATTTCTAAAAGAGTTTCTAAATAAGAGTCATGAATGGAAAGCATGATGATGTCCCACAAATAAAAAGAGCCCAGGGGGTAGGAACCAAGAATCCAAGGACATGGTGGTTTGTGTTTTAGCCAAAAAGTTTGGCATATGAGAGAAGAGACTTGTGGAGATAAAAAAGAGATCATGGATGAAAATAAGAAACCTCCAAAAGACAATGGTAAAACTAATGAAAAATCATTTGATCATACTCTTTCCAAGTTGGAACCAAAATTGTGATTATATATTTTGATGGATATGTAGATGTTCAATTGATAGACAAATGGTTAAAACAAATGGTGGTATATTTTAGTATGCATATGTTAGGACTTGTTCCAAAGTCTTAACATTAGGTTAGATTTTTTGGTAGGTTAATAAATAATTATTGTTAATGGGGCATGCATCTTTTTAATAAAGACACCTCCATAAAATAAAGTTACTTAGTTTTAGTTTTTAGATAGTTTTCATATTTTGTGTTTATTAATTAGAACTACCTTATGGGTTGATTTCCCATAAATAGTTGGTTATAGGATTAGTTGGTTTTACCGGTCATGGGTAAAATCTATATAATCTATGTTTGCAATGTAAAAGGGTTAATTGAGTAAAGGCACCCTTAAGTACTTGGTTTTTTGAAAATTAATAAAATACTTATGTACTCGCACTAAGCGGGGACAAGGTTCAAATTATTTGTTAAATGAGTTATCAGTAGTATCAAAACTTGGTTTTGTCTAACACGGTGAATTTTGGGAGCATTAGTGAATTCGAAAGAAGGCAAGGTGAAAAGTCAAATTCATGAGAAATCAAATGGCATGAAATAAGGTATGCCATATCAAGCAAATATTTTATTGGTTTAAATGTAATATCAAAATTTTGAAAATTTATTAAATTATTTTAATTTTTCAAATATTTTTTGCATTTAAACCTATGTATTTCTCTTATATGACCATCTGGTCATTTTAGCCACTCATACTCCATTAAATTATGTTCAAACTCTTCATCTGGCATTAAAAATGAATTTCTTAGCATTTAAATGTTATTAAATTTAATATTTTTTTGTAAAAACAAACTTGTACGGCTTGTTTGCATACTAAAAACCTCTGTAATTTTCATCCATCGCTGCCATTGTTGATTGCATTCATTCTCAGCCCTCTTGAATCTAAAAACACCTACAAATCTTGTTAAAACATCTATTTTGTATCCTCAAAGGAAAATCTAGAATTTTTTTATTTGTACGGCCAATGGTACGGCCTTCCAACGCCCTGGCTGAGATTTAAAACTATTTCCAGCAAATTATACTTTAAAAATTTGCTAAAACTCAGCTCAAATCATTTTTATCCTACCTGTATATATTTGTATGGCCTCTAGGAGTGAGGGTAGGTGCAAAAAATAGTTCCAGGAGCTGCCATGGCATCACAGGCAAAAATGGCATAGTGATAAAACTTGGCAATTTTTTTTTATGTTTCTAAAGTTTTGGATATCAAAAATTTGCATTAGATGGGTCCCACGTGAGAAAGCTTGGCTGATATGATTAAAAAAGAAAAAATTCTTGCATTTATTTACATACATGTTTTTTTTTTTAAAATTTTCCCTCATAGACAAAATCCAGCATAAGTACAAGTTTCTAAGTATTATATTTTGAAAGTGCTCTTAGAGCAATTGGTGAAAGTCATTTTGTAATAAACTTGCAAAGAGGAGGTCAAGGGTTCAAATCCCTTCTTTTTGGAAGAAATTGCTTTAGAATATACTTTTTGTAAAAAGAATATTCCCTTTTAAATCTACTTTTTGTATGTCTTGAAAGTTGTGAAAAGCATACTTATTATATAGTGTTGTTTTAAAAATTAAAAAAGGGGAATTAAATTCTATTTATTTTACATTATTGTAGTGAAATAAGGGTGTAACTGGTAGAATAAGGATGTAATTTGGTGAAATAAGGGTGTAATCAATTGATTTTTGGTAAGATTAAGTGCAAAACTCATCAAAAATTCTTGTTTTTCTTTTTTGCTCTATGCGGAGGTTAAGTGAAAAACCTCGTAGAAGCAGTGTCTTGTGCAGTGAGTGTGATATTTGTTTCATCTATTTTGTATTTTATCGCACTTTTCTCAACTGCACTTTCTTTTATTTCAAGATGCCAAAGATTCAAAATTTGCTTTCAGATGGTGATAGATTAACAATTTCCAATTATTCTAATTGGAAATGATTGATGGAGGCTTCACTAGTTTTTAATGAGTTATGGGATATTGTCAAGAATGAAAATCCCACATTGCCAACAGAATAGGCTAAATTAGATATATTCAATTTGCATGATTCTAAGGCCTTATTTCTCATTAAATGTTTTTGTAATTGTGATACTTATGTTCATATTGAAAATTCTCCTCATAGTTACACTGCATGGAAAACATTATCAAATTTGTATGATAAGAAACCTAACCATAAGAAGATAGATATTCATATGTATTTGTTTACTTTATCATTAGATGAAGATAGGGATATGGGAGAATATATGTCTAAGTTGAAAATTATCACTACTGAGTACACTAAGGCTGGGTTTGGAAAACTAGATGATGACCTCATAGTCACTGCTGCTTTGAATATAAGAATTTTGTTGAAATGTTGCATGTCTCTGACAAGATCATAGGCATCACCTTTGATAATTTGGCTAAGTTTCTCATCCAACATGACCTCTCTCTACCCAATAAATCCAAGAAAACTAAAGAAGCCCATGTTTTAGAGTCAAATCCCAGTTCATCTTCATCTAGGCATCAAAATAATAGAGGAAACAGTTATAGAGGGGGTCGAGGTTAAAGAGGAGGAAGATATCAAAATAGAGGTAGGGTTTATTAAAATAACCAACAATCTAACCAATCACATGAAACAAGTGATCGAGGATGTGGTCACAACTCATATAGGGGTAGAGGTGAAGGTAGATCAGACATTCAGTGTCATAGATGTGAAAATTTGGTCACATTGCCTCACAATGTAGGATTCCTTTTGATAAAATTCAGAGGCCACAAAAAGTGACTAAGTCTAACTCTACTCAGTATGCTGATCATGACTATGATGAGTCTAATAATGTTGCCCATGAATCTGCATTCACTACTTTGGGGCACAATGATTATATTGAATATGAGGCTAGAGATGAGCTCACATATGTATGGGTTTTAGACACAGAAGCAACCAAACACATGACATTTAAGATTGATTTAATTTGGTCTTTCAAGGAAGCTTCTCTCTCCAGTTTCCTTGGTAGATAAATCTATGCATACACCACTAGGACTTGGATCTATTCAGGTTCTTCTTCTTAATGGGTCTATAAAATAATTGGAGGATGTTTGGTATGTTACCACATTAAAGAAATACTTACTTTCTTTGGTAACTATTCGAAAGAAAGGTTATCAAATTATGCTTGAAAATGGGCTCATTTACATCAATTCAGTGAAAGATGTTTATAAAATAATGTATATAGGATATGAAGATGGAAACTTGGTTAGATTGCATTATAAAGTGCTTCCTCCCACTATAGAACTTGTGGCAGTTGTTGACATAGGTATAGGTACTATGTCTACATAACAGTTATGGCATCTCTGCTATAGACATTTGAATATCCACTCTTTAGTGGATTTTTAGAGATATGGCATGGTGAATGGGTTGCCCACTTTTTGCAAAGATAGTATTCTTTATGAGTCATGTGTTTTGGGCAAACAAAATCGAGAAAATTTTCCTAAACAGTCATCCTAGAGAGCTAACAAGTGTTTGCAGTTAGTTCATAGTGATGTATGTGACATGAAAAAGTCATCTATTGGTGGGTGTAGATACTTTGTCTTGTTTATTGATGACTTTTCTCAGATGACTTGGGGATTTTTAATGAAAAACAAATCTAAAGTTTTCACTAAGTTTGTTGATTGGTTACACTTAGTCAAAAAATAAATAGGTTCACATTTGGTCACTCTTCATTTAGATACTGGAGGTGAATATACCTCAAATGAATTTTTGGATTATTGTCAAGAACATGACATTCATCGAAAATATAGTAATGCTTATACTCCACAATAAAATGGAGTATTTGAACTGATGAATAGAACTTTAGAGGGTAAAACACATGCCATGTTGCACTATAAATAGTTTGATGACAAGTTTTGGGCAGAAGCCATTGGTACTGTAGTGTATTTGAGAAACAGGTCCCCCATAGTTGAAGTTTTGGGAAAAACTCCATATGAGGCATGGTATAGGTTTGAACCAAAATTTAAACACTTGAAAGTGTTTGGATGTCTTTATTTTGCTTTGGTTCCTATTAAACATAGAACTAAGTTAGAACCATGAAGTCAAAAATGCATCTTTCTTGGTTATTCTGAATATTAAAAAGGGTTTCATTTGCTTGCACAGGATACAGGCAAATTCATAGTGAGTCGAGATGTAATATTTGATGAGTTTGGGACTATGAACACTGTAGAGATTGATTCTCAACTTGATATATTAGAGAGAAAAAATACAAAAAGAGATAAGGGTTTGAATAATGGGGATAACTCTTCGAAGTTGGGGTATGAGACTCAAATTCCTTCACTTTCCTCTCCTTCATCTATAAGTTCATAGGTTGATGACTTAGAAATTGTTGAAAATTCTCTAAGTCCCCCTTTGAATGATGCACATAATGAGAATTCTAGAGTCCATGATTTGAATAATTTGACTTAGTATCCAAAATGGGCTCAAAGTACTTTTTTTGACTTAAAAGTAGATGAAGCTGGTTTAATAGGGCCTAAGAATTCTCAAAAATAGATAAAATATGCTATGGTTGTTACTACTTCTTCCTCTGAGCCATCCAATTTTGAGGATGCATCTATGAACATGTTTGGCAATAGGCAATGAAATGTTAGTATGATTCTATACCTAGCAATAATACATGGGTTTCAGTTGATCCTCCTCCACATGTTAAACCCATAAGATGTAAATGGGTTTATAGGACTAAGTATAAATTAGATGGCTCCATTGATAAACATAAGGCAAGACTTGTTGCAAAAGGATATGCACAACAATAAGGTATTGACTATAAGGAAACATTAGTACCAACTACCAAATGACACACTATTCATATGGTACTTGCCTTAGCAACAAAAAATGGTTGGAAAGTACATCAATTGGATGTTAAAAGTGTTTTTTTAAATGGTGATTTATAGGAAGAAGTATATATGAAACAACCTCAAGGTTTTGAATAGGTGGGTGCCAAACACAAAGTGTGTAAATTGTTAAAATCTTTGTATGGGCTCAAACAGGCACCCAGGGCTTGGTATGAGAAAATGGATTCATACTTAAAATCCATTGGTTTTCATCACAGTGAATCTGATGATACTCTTTATTTTTGAGTGCAAGGTAAGAAAATGGTGATACTTTTTCTTTATGTCGATGACTTGTTTATCACAGGTAATGATGAAAACCATAACAAGTATATGAAGAAGGAATTAAAAGATGGGTTTGAGATGACAGATCTTGGACTTCTTCACTACTATCTAGGCATAGAGGTAACTCAAAAAGAGCATAGTATTTTCATTTCACAAACTAAGTATATTTCTGAGTTATTAGAAAGGTTTGGCATGATTGATTTCAAACCTACCCTCAATCCCATGGAAAGTAACTTGAAATTGTCTAAGGATGATAGTAGTGCCTTTTTTGATGGCACCACATACAGACAAGTAGTGGGAGGTTTGATATACTTGATGACTACCAGGCTCGATATTTCATTTTTAGTTGGAATTTTATCTAGGTTTATGAATGATCCTAGATAAATTCATTGGCATGCATAAAAATGAGTACTTCATTACCTTCAGGGAATGAAAATATATGGCCTTGAATACCACTGCAACAAGAACTTCAAACTTGTTAGATATTGTGATGCAGATTTTGGTGGATGTGTGGATGACAGAGTGTCAACCACAAGATACACTATGCATATGGGTTCAACTGCCATTGCTTGGTGTTGTAAGAAGAAGGATATAGTGGAAAATTCATCAATAGAATTAGAGTATATTTCAGCATGGGATGCTTCTAGATAAATTGTTTACTTGTCATATTCTTGAAGATCTTTAGGTTTCTTAGTTTTTTCCTACACAATTATATATTGATAATCAAAGTGCAATCAAGATGTACAAGCATCTTGTGTTTCATGCCAAAACAAAACATATGGATGTCAAATACCATTATCTATGAATGTTGGTGGAAAATAAATCTCTTGATCCAATATATTTCCTAACTGCCAATCAGACAACTGACATCTTCACAAAACCCCTTGACAGAATCAAATTTAAAAAATTTAGAAAAATGCTTGGTATGTGTCCAAAGACCTGACTTTGGATCATAGGGGGGTTTTTTAGGACTTGTTCCAAAGTCTTAACATTAGGTTAGATTTTTTGGTAGGTTAATAAATAATTATTGTTAATGGGGCATGCATCTTTTTATTAAAGACACCCCTGTAAAATAAAGTTACTTAGTTTTAGTTTTTAGGTAGTTTTCTTGTTTTGTGTTTATTAATTAGAACTATCTTACGGGTTGATTTCCCATAAACAGTTGGTTATATAATTAGTTGGTTTTACTGGTCATGGGTAAAATCTATATAATCTATGTTTGCAATGTAAAAGGGTTAACGGGGTAAAGGCACCCTTATGTACTTGGTTTTTTGAAAATTAATAAAATAATTGTGTACTCGCACTAAGCGGGGACAAGGTTCAAATTATTTGTTAAAGGAGTTATCAGCATAAGGTTATTGAGGCATAAAATATTTATTCTATACATCTCAAAATGGAAGGACATGATCTAATTTAGTGGGAAAGTTATCTAACATACTATAAAAAAGAACCCAATTTTAACTAGGTAGGATGAATTCAAATATTTATAACATAGGAATGTTTATCCTATTGGGAATAAAACTAATTGAAAATTTAAGTGGAAATATTTCAAGCAAGGAGGATATCAAAGTAGACAAAAGTATACCATGAAATTCCATAGACAATCCATGCTAATAGACTTGGAATCGTAAGATGAAGAAAACTTGACCAAGTACTTGGGAGGTTTCTATACATGCCTAAGAAGATAGGTCATCTCAACTAATCAAAATGAATTTCATGAGGCTTGAAGAATATAATATTATAGGAGAGTGGGAGCCATAAAAATAGAATTAGTTAACAAATTGGTTCGATAAAGAGCAAAATTAGCTTTATGAAGTCTACAAGAAGGGTGAGATGATAGGTAGTATGAATTCCACCGCTTTACATAGTTTTAAGGATCTAGAGAGCCATTATATCCATTGTAAGGTAGTCACAATTAGGTGTATGAATAAATAGAAGATTTATACCACAAGACCTTCAAAATTACATAGAAAAATAATGCAATAAAATGTAAAAATAAAAAAACTAGGTTTTTTGTTAGGTTTTAGTGGCTAGAAATATAGATTGCACACAAATGAAGATAACACAACAATCTTGAATGAGATGTGTTACACTAAATCCTCAAACATATACTTGCTAACTTGTAGTATTTGCATAGGGCATGTTTATGTAGGCACAAGACCTGCCTACTTGCAATAATATGCTACTAACCCATCACCTTCATTTAATATTTTTAACATGTCAATGTGTGCCAAAAACATTTAATGTTCATTAGAATCTCAAAGTACCATAACACATCACAACATAAGGCATCATAATGAAGCACTTCATAAAATTGACATTAAATGAAACCATAAAAACCTCCCATGATTCAATAAATTGAATGCAACCAGTTAGTTATTGTAATGAATATTTATCCATAACACATCATAATAACCTTTTTTCCCAAAACAAATTACATGTAAGATAAGTTAAGTTGAATTTGCAACCTCACAAGGCTAAGTCACAACACTCTGAAACAAAAAGATGCACATAATAGTCTTTACAAAATGATCCTCATATTTTCATTATTTTACACCAACATCTTGTGTAAAGCATCACAATCTTGTGCATTGTAACTCATAAGACTTCACAAGTAATTTCTGCATGTGGATATTCTAAATTGGTGTTAAACCAAAAAATGACCTTTAAATTATACTCATGTAAAGATTCACAACCAAATATAGATAAGAACAAAAATTATATACAACATAAAAGCTACACAAAATAACAAACAATAAATGTGCTTCCACAAATGCTGCACAAAAAATTACAAAGGATAGGTGTGCACACAAAGGCATTGAAAAATAACACATAGAAATTACACACAAATCAAGACTTGTGCAAAAAATTTAATTTCTTATTTTTAAATAAGTGATTTTGGTTGATTTAGGATTATAATTGAATGTAGATGCTACTACATCATACACCTTGGGTAACAAAAGAAACATGATCTCCTTATCATGCACTTTATAAGAGTTATGCTATTAATGTTCCTTGTTTTTTTAGCTTGTGATGTGTTTATCCATGTTACATCTTCAATTTCATGAACCTTCATTTTTACCATATATTATTTATATTATTTGCTATGCATCCATTTTATGACTCTACAATTAATTTCCCTTTATACTTACTCATTCACTTTCTCAAGTATATGTGGTCTCCAATGAACTTCTTCAAAATCTACATTTGCACTTTCACTACTCTTACCTTCATGATAAGGATACAAATTTTCCACATTAAAAATAGGTGAAATGTTTATGACAAGCTGGAAATAATATTAAAGGAATGGCAATGAAATTATATTTCATGATTCAAGTTGGAATGAGACCAAACATTACAATATAAAATCCAAAAAAAAGACTGTTCATTTCACATTATCAATGTGGCTCTTCCTATTCCTATAGGGATGGAGAAATTATTGAATAAGACAAAAATAATACACCTATGCTAGACCCTATGATTAATAAAAACTATATACAATATTGTTACATCCTACCCTTAATCCATAGGGTCTTTGTTAAACTAAGCATTCCTCTTACCTTTTCAATTTTTTTCTCATCCAAGCACTTTTGTCAGGATGTTTGTTGGTTTCTCTATTATTGGGCAATGTTGTAACTTGACGCCACCATATTTCACATAGAATTGAATTAGATGAAATTTGGTATTGATATGTTTGGTTCGATCATGAAATAATGGATTATTTACCATCTATATTAAAGAAGTATTGTTAACCATGAGAGGTGTTGACAAAATTAGTTACTCCTAAAAATCTAAAAGAACCCTTCTGAGCCACAATATGTCTCTAGTTGCCTCTAACACATCCATATATTTTGTTTCTATTGAATAAATTATTGTCACTGATTATTTCTTATATTTCTAACTGACAATTTTTATTTCCAAATTCATCAAAAAAATTGAGGTGGACTTTCCATCTTCATGGTCACTAGCATGGTCAAAATTTGAGTACCCAACCAATTTGAAGTCTCCTACCCTAGAGTATTTGAGCCCAAAATTATGTGTTCTTTTGAGATATATGAGGACCCTTTTTATTGCTACCCAATGGATATCCTTAGGCTTTTGCATGAATCTTGAGAGGACACCAACTAAAAATAATATATTTGGTTGAGTTGTGGTCACTTAAATCATACTTCCAATGATTTGTTTGTATTTAGTGGAATCAACCAGATCTATTGAATCTTCATATATCAATTTGAGATTTTATTCCATGGGCATGTTGAGAGGATTACAATATTCCATTCTAAACTTGCTCAAAATGTCACCAACATACTTATGTTGAGTGATGAATAAAAAATTTGGTTTTTGAATTACTTCAATACCCAAGTAGTAAAGAAGGTAACCCAAATTAGTCATTTCAAAACTTTTCATCAACTCTGATTTGAACTTTGAACTATATCATTCATTATTCCCAATGATGAGTAAATCATCAACATATATCACCATAACTACAACTATTTTGATGAAAAAATTTACATCTTCAAACTCAAAACATTTGAAGTTCATATTCATTAGGTGTTCATTTAGTTTGTTGTACCATGTTTGAGGGACTTGTTTTAAACCATATAAAAAAATTCTCGTTTGCACACCTTATGCTCTTGTTTGTTTATTGCAAAACCTTCAAGTTGTGTCAAGTATATAGTTTCCTTGAGGTCACCATTAGGAACACAATTTTATTGTCCATTTTGTAAAATTTCCATCTGTTATGAGCTGCCAAAGACAACATAGTTTGAATGGTAGTCTATTTTACTATAGGTGCAAGGGTTTCATTGTAATCAATTCCTTGTTTTTTAGCATATCCCTTTGCAACAAGCTTTAATTTGTGATTTTCAAGGGATAAATCACCCTTTTATTTGTTTTAGTAGACCCACTTGCATCCAATAAGTTTGTATCCATATGAGGATCAACCAATTTACAAGTCCCATTTTTTACCAATGCATTGTACTCATCTTTCATTGCTTTTCTCCAAGATTCAAACTTCTCACCCTGTTTGAAAGATGTTGGTTTTGAATTAAATGTAACATTGAGTTATTATTTTAGAGAATCATTCAAGGTGAGTTTTAAATTATATCTTGAAGTTCTTCAAGGGACTTGCCTCATTGTGATGCAATTATATGGGCAATTCTAGTGCTTGTTTTCCCAACTTCATCATGTTTCACAGCTTTCAATGTTTAAGTGTCCCACTTAGGCATGTGTTTCTATCTTTTAGGTACTTTAAATTCATCCTCTATAGTTTCATCACTTTCTAACCTCTATTATAATGGCCCATATTCATTTTTTGATGAAGTTTCACTCTCTCCTTCAGGAGGAGTTTCAATATCATGTATAAGAGATAATATAAAATCAATAGATTCACAACTTTGTGTCCCCCACTCATTGTCTAGAACATACAAATCAATTTCTTTGTAGACATCAAACTTTTCATACTATTTAAGTCAACTTAACTACCACTCAATATGCTCTTTATCCTTTTTAATATCACAAAACATAACTTCTCTTGTAATAAAAAAACTTCTCTTTATCAACATATAGCCTGTATGTCTTGGATGATTCAAAATATCCCAAGTAGATGTAATTTTTATTTCTATGATCTAACTTATTTATTTTATCCTTTGAAATTAATACATAACAAGTGGATCCAAAAATTTTAATATGTCACATTGAAGTAAGATGACCACACCACATCTCATATGGTGTGTTGGATTCAAGAGTTGTTGATGGTGATATGTTGCGGAGGTATTCTATTGTTTTAGTTGCTTTGGCTCAAAAGTTCAAATTTACCCCTTTGTTGTACAACATAGCATGAAACATATTCATCAAAATTCTATTCATTATTTCTACAACTCCATTTTTATGAAGTGTAAGGAACTATGAGATGGTGTTTGATCCCATTTTTCTCAAGATAGGATTCAAAATTGTTTGAAGTGAATTCATCACCATTGTTTGTCCTAAGTGTCTTGATGTGGGTTTGATATTCATTTTCAATCATGTTTATAAACTTTTGGAAAGTATCGAAGGTGTATGATTTTTTATTCAAAAATTATATCCATGTCATCTAACTGTAGTGATCAATGAACAACATGAATTACTTATGACCACTAATGGAGAGGATTGGAAGAGAACACAAGTCTGAGTGAACCAGTTGTAACTTTATGTTAGCATTCCACTATGACTTTGGAAATGATTCTCTTGCATGTTTATCCAAGATTACAGGCTTCACAATTTTTATCTAATTTTATAGGCAATGTAGGCATGCCAACAACAACATTCTATTACAATACATGAATGATATTATAATGAGTGTTTTTAAATATAGCATGCCACAACATGTTTGGAGACTTTCCAAATTCCACAAGATGAGCATTTTTCCTTGAATTTGATGGCCCACCCCTAAGTTTGAATAGTCTCCATTCCTCATATCCAATCAAGACAACTGCATTGTCACTTTTTCTCTTAGTAGTTACATCACCATTATCCAACAAAATAGAATGGCATTGTTGTCTTATGAGCACTAGGGGAAAAAAGTTTCATTTCAATTGAGGAAGGTAGAGGACATTTTGGAGTTTGAAATATGGAAGGCTTGGACACTTGATTATTATTGTACCTCTTCCTTATGGTTACAGACTTGATCTATCTATGAGGTATAGCACAACACAAATTTATTCACTAAACTCCTAAAAGAAGTCTTTTTGGAAATTCATGCGTAGAGTGGCACTAGTATCAATAACCTAAGCATCAAACCATGAATAAATAACTGAGACACTATTTGCTTCATCATTTCTACTGGAGAACACACATTCATTGGTGAATTGGGAAGAGTTTGACTCTTTTGTTTTCTTTGATTTTTTATCTTTCTTCTTATGGTATCCTTCAATTTTATCTCATGGAGTTATGCATTCATGAGTCTCATGCCTTCCTTTTCTATCACAACATTCATAGTATAGGTTTTATTTATCATTCTATTTTTGACCACATTGATTTTAATTTTTACCACCTTTTACCTTGTACTTCTTATTGTCTTAATTGTTAGAAAATGTGGCCTTGTTGGATGTTTTAGAAGAATTTGATTTGACATAGCACACACTTTCTCTTATTGTGGACTCAATTTTTCTTGCAAAGATATTTTATTTTTTTTCCATCTTTTCAACCAATTGATCAAATTTGAGAGTTTTCAACTGATTGCTTGCTTGTAGAGACTCCAAATGGGTTGAATAATTGGGAAGAATGGCTTTAATGAATGTAGTCATATAAATGTCAATTTTGACACCCATTACTTCTAATTATGTTTGGTATCATGTATCTCTAAAGTAAATCTCATCACATCACCATATTTCAACTCGAGGTTAAACAAATTCAACTGTAACTTAATGAATACCAACTTTGGGTGGGAATCATATAACTCCTTCAGTTTGTGAAATGCTTCCCATGGAGTAATGCACCCCTGTATATGACAAAACACATCTCCATTGATTAAAGACCTCATCAAGGCCAATGCTTTCTAGTTTTTCTACCTCCATGCCTAAATTTCCTTTGTATTCCCTATTGGCTTAACTAGTTGTGTATCCCTATCACAAATATTGAACCACATATCATATAATATGAGTGTGTTTTACACTTGTTGATACCATTCTAACTAGTTATCTTTGCCAATTAATGTTGTGCTAATGATAGATTTGATTGAATGCATGGTTTTGAGTTTTTAGTTTTGGGTTTGGAGTTTGGAGTTTGAAGTTTTTGTTAACCATAATTGATTTCTTATCACTCTAAAATGGTCCCATTTTTTATATACCACCAGACTAATATACCAAACCTCTTGATGTACATGCCCTTCCCATATACCCATTGGTATGTGAAAGAAGATATCTCTTTCTATATACTTGGTAGTACATGAAAGAGGCCTTAAGTTACATTAGAGTAGAATGGTACATGCCACCTAAGTGGCATGTGAAAAATATTCACCCTATCATTAGTAGCATCTTAAAAATAAAACCTCATACATCAATCTACTCATTTTTTCTTAATTTCTAGATTTACGCCTATCGATAGTGACTAAAGGGTAAAAGATTAGATCTCCTTATTTCTCCTTGAATTATATAATTTAATTATTTTTATCCAAATCTTCTTAGAGTAGCATGCTCAAGGTAATTTTTCAATTTGCTTTGAAAAAAATTCTACAAATTTAAATGCTCTCAAATTTAAATGTTTTTAAAATTTTAAAAGGTCATTTAAATGAAAATGAAAACCTACTTGTTAATGAAAAAGCATAAAATATACCTCTTACTCCAAATTTATGTTATATTTAATATTCTAATATTAGGAAAAAATAAAAATATGACATCCTCTATGTGGAAATAAGAGAATATTAGAACTGACTTGCAAGTTCCAACGCATGAAAGACTTATGTTGGTTTTAACACCTTCATAGAAAACTCTCTACCTTACACTTCCATGCAACTGTTTGTAGCTACACATGGGCCTCCCATGTATCAAATAAGTAGGTATTCACATATTGATTTAGAACAACAAAATGCCTTTGTAAATTTCCATGCAGATCACCAAAGTTCAATCCTCCATAGCTAGAGAATAAACAAAGTTTTAGAAGAAGGCTACATTAAAACACCTTCAATGCTGACAAAAAGACAATCAAATTATAGCTAGATTTAGGTTTGAATAATGAAAAAAATTCAATGACTCCAAGGTACATATCCAAAAATGATGTCTATGCAAAAATCAACATAATAGTTTCAAAACACCTCTAACACATGGATTGGCTAGTAAAGCACCACACACATATTTGATTTGGCATACAGAGAATGTTTTTCAATCAGTTAAAGTGTCACCTTTATAGTAGAATAAAATGATTGATTAGATTATTTATAGTAATACATAGATAATTTATTTAACATGTCCTCCTTTCAGCTATAATGCCACCTGAGACTGATAGTATGAAGATAAATGTAGGTTTGAGATGATATAATCTAACTGAATGCCATTGTATTTTGTATAACCAACTACTACACAGACCAATGACATGCCATATGGTTCAATGAATGGAGAAAAAAAAAATTACTTTTTTAGGCTCTGATACCAATGACAAGCTAGAAAAAATATTGAAGGAATGGCAATGAAATTACATGATTCAAGTTGGAATGAGAGAAAATATTACAATATAAAATCCAAAAAAGTTTTTTCATTTCACATTACCAATGTGACTTTTCCTATTCCTATAGGAATGGAACAATTATTTAATAAGACAAAGATAAGACACCTACCCCATACACCTAGGATTAATAACAATTATATATAATATTTTTATAGTTTATCACTTCAAGTAACTCAATATCATAAGGATTTATCACAAAATTTTGTAACAATCTACATGGTCCAAGTTTTTTCCACTTCAACTTATCATAAGTTCCCTTTGTAAATATTTATTTTCCAAAGTTTTCTAAGACTAATTCTCCCACCTGATATTCCACTTCAATTATTTTTACATATGCACACTACTTGTACTACACAATAACCCTTTTCAAATTTTCATGTTTTTTTGATGTAAGTCATACATATATTTAATAAAATATTATGATTTGGAATTTTCCTTTGGTCATTTATAATGTCACAAAATTATACAACACCCTTTGGATTTGACCCATACATAATCTGAAATGGTGTCTTTCCAATACTTATATTAACTATATTTTTATAATAAAACTTAGCTTGCGCTAGAATTGGATCCCATTTCTTATCTTTCCTTCAATAAAACATCACAACAAATTATCAAGTTAAATTAAATAGTATCTTGGTATTTAACTTATTCCATAATTTCCTTCATAATTATCCAAAAAAAATCACATCTCTATATCATACTATGTTGTGTGTCAATCCATGCAATCACACAACTTCCCTAAAAAATAAGTAATGTGTGTTGCATCACTAGTCTTATTATAGGCAACAAAAGGTGCCATATTTGAAAATATATCCAAAATTAAACATATGGAATCATGTCATTTTTTTTTTCTAGGAAATCATAAAACAAAATCCATAACAATATCTTCCCGTGGTCTCTCTATAATAGAAATTGGTTGATACAACCCTGCATAGTGACTTCTCATTTCACCAACTGAAAACCTCTACATGTTTTCACATATTTTCACACATATGTGTGCATTCATGGCCAAAATTAATTTTCATCTAACTAAAATATGTTTTTTCATAACCAAATGACATGTTAATCCTCCACTATGCTTCTTCTTGATCAAATTATCATGCATTAAACCCCTAGGTATACACAATTACATTCCTTCGAATAAAAATCCTTATTTAAATAAATATTTCAACCATGGTTTTATATCACCACTTATTTTTCATGACTTTCATGTATCTATAAACTATTCATCTTATTCATACAACTATTTGATATAATTAAATCCTATGAATTCCTCTCACATCTCATTCAACAATAGAACTCTTTTATTCAACACATCTACAACTCTGTTTGATTTACCACTTCAATGCTTCAATAAAAATGAGTAACTTTGAAATTAATCATCCCAATTCGTATGTATTTGTTTAAATTATCCTTGAATATTTATGAATTATAGTGTTTTATGGTTTGTATAGAACAAAAACTCTTTTGGCAATAAATAAATCCTCCACTTCTTGAGTGCTTGCACTATGGCATATAATTATCGATCATATAATGAGTATTTATTATTTACATTTTTCACTTCATGTTTAAAGTAAGCTATAGACCTACCTTATTGATGCATCATATTTCCTATTATTATGCCACTCGCATTGTAATCTATTTGAAATACTTTTATGAAATCTAGAAATTCCAACACTAGATGCTCATTACCTTCTTCTCCTAGTGCTAGAAATGGTATTCCACTTATTTGGTCCACGAAAATTATTTAATATCATTGTGCATCACATCAGTTATTTTTTTGCATGTCTTATTAAAATTCTTGATGAACTTCCTTCAAAAACTTGTCAGGCCATGAAAACTTCAAGCTTTAAATGTGCTCCTAGGTGCAAGCCACTCAAGTATAACTTGCACCTTTTATGTATCCATCTTCAAACCTTCATAGTAAATTAAAAAAACCAAGTATACCAACTTTTCCTTCATGAATCTATTTTTATTCAAATTTACTAACAAATTTTCATGTCATAATTACTACAACACTTATCTCAAATACACTAAGTGTTTTTCCTTTGTTTTGATAAACATCAATATGTCATTCAAATATACTATGACAAACTCCCCCAAAAATGGTTTCAACACTTAATTCATGAGTCTCATGAATGTAATCGATGAACTACTCAATACAAATGGCATGACTTACAACTCGTATAATCCTTCATTTATTTTAAACATAGTCTTCCACTCATCACCTTCCCTTATACAAATCTAGTGATATCCATTGTTCAAGTCAATCTTTATGAAGTAGTGTGCTCCATTTAAGTGATCCATCCAATCAGTCATGAAAATTATTTAATTTTAATCTTGTTTATGGATTTGTAATCAATGCACATCCTCCATTCAACTCCTTTCTTAGGCACTGACATTGTTATAATTATCCAAGGGTTCAAATCTTATCTTTTCAACCCTTTATCTAATAACTCCTTAAATTTTATTTGCACCTATGCATTCTCATTAGGAGTCAACCTATATGTTGCTTCATTTAGTAAAATCAAACATGGAATCAAATCCATTTGATGACTTATACTTCTCATGGGTGAAAACCTATCTGATAGACCATTTCAAACAATATTTGTAAAATCGATTAACAAGTCCCTCATTTTTTGCATAAGTGATTCTTTTTTTATGCCTACACTCATTAATTATGTGGGTTTTGAGACTGTTGATCAATATACACTTTCCTTCACCTCTTTTAATAGTTTTTTTCCAAAAATCATTAAAAAAATTGGACCTTTTTCCACTTTTTTTCTCTTATCCTTCAAAGTATTTAACAAGTACTCCCTTCTGAACTTCACCAAAGTGTAGTTTTTTCATGGCCATCATATTGCGTAGTCCTATAAAACTACCAAGGCCTTAAAATTAACACATGGAAATTTTCCATAGACATCATGTCACAAATGAATTCATCCTTGTATGTCTTAATCTATAAACTTACCAAACATTATTATTCACCAAAATTTGATGTCCCTTCGAAAACTATGACACAATATAGGATTTAGATGATTAATCCTATTTATGCCAAGATTTTCAACCATCTCTTATTAAACAAGATTATTTTTACTATCACTATAAACAATCAACTTGCAAAACTTATTTCCTGATCTATAAATTGTTTTAAATAGATTATTCTTATATGTGGGAATATTTTATGCTTTTTAAATTTCAATAGTACCCTCTTCATCATTAGATATTATCCCATTTCTACTTATTCACCATAATATATTGATGTAAAAATTTACTCATCTACTTATAGGATATGTAAATTTACATCATTTCCCTTAATACTTTCACTATGCTCATGTGGACACCTAAATGTTCTATGTCCAATTTCACTGCATTTGAAACATGTATCCATGAATCCTCTTCTTCTACCTTGTCCATGGGATCCTCTACCTCTATTAAAATTTATTTGATTCTTTACACACTAGTATCATTATAATAATAAGTAATAACTTATCCTTCTTGTGTAGAGTAATATCTATTGGTGCTTCCTTATCCTTATGCCGGTCAAAAATTTCATTTCCCTCGAGTCGTGCCTTATTGTCTATGGGATAAATTTTCCTCTACCTTCAACATGCATTGATGGTATTTTAAAATAAATTACAGCTAAATCATACCATACTTGTGTTGAATATAAATTCACACCCCATCCAAGTTCCTTGATATCTTCTTGGTGTCACCTTTAACATGACTCATTTTGATGTTGAGTCTATAGAGCTCTTTAGTGTAATATTTCACACTTATATCCCTCTACAATAAATTTTGAAGCTTCTTGAACAATGTTAACTATTAATCAAAAGATATGAATTTATCCTAAATTTTACAACTGGTTTCTCAAAAAAAATTATCTTATCTTTACCTCTACAAACTGTTTTTGCTTACACATGCCTCCACCATAAGGATGTTAGACCCTTTAACTTTGTCCATGAAAATTTTACTTTCTTGGGATATTCCATACTTTCATACTCAAATTATTTTTATAACTCAATGATCTAATTAATGAGTTTCACATGACTAAAAATCCATGAATAACTAAGAGGGTCCAACTTCAACTTAATGGTCATCCTCACAACTACACACAATAATATATCTTTAGGCTCATCAACTTCTTAAGCGATATGGTTCTTAGGCACTTATTTTTCAACTTCATTGTTGTTTTAATCAACCATCACCCCAACACCCTAACATTGTGTTGTTTCCAAAGCTTCTTAATTGGCTTGAATATCTCTCATCAATTCTACCAAGTCTTCAAGTCTTGGTGCTTTATACACTCTCAATAATCTCACAATGAACCCTACTTGATGTGTTATTTTATCAAAATAAAAGAAGAATCACTACACCTTTTACCCAACACTCATGCTAGAATATTCCTTCACTTGTTTCTAGCCACACTCACAAATGTAGAAAATGAAATTTTATTCACACACTCACCTGTAAGGAATAAAACTTTTCTTTGATACCAATTGATGCAGTCAAAATTAGGGGTCTCAAGGAACAAATACCTTAGACCATGTAACCTTAAGAATTACACAACATAATAATGAAATAAAATGTAACAATGAATAAACTCAATCATTTATGAAATTTAAATGGTTATCAATATAACTTGCACACAAATGATAATAACACAACAATCTTGAATGAAATGCATTACACCTGCTTCATATATATGCTTCCTAACTCACAGTATTTTCAAGTTTAGCTATGTTATGATCTAGCTTACATACCCTATTTCATAGAATACTATATATTTTTTAACATAAATTTATATTGGTTAATTTATAAATTTATAACTATTATTTTTATAGTAATGCACTAGTGATGTTATAATCTAACTTAGATCATGTTTATTTAGTTTTAGTGGATACGTTTTACAGTCATAGTTTATGTTGCAACAATGTGATTTATTTATCTTGGCTACAACATTGATTCTAATTTAGTTATTGTATTTTTTACTATTTATTTTAGTCATATTATTATGCTACTTTCATGTCATTCAGGTGGTATTGATGCCCATTTATGGCTACAAGTACATGTACATGAGCTAGGTTGGTGATGGATTTTGGTAATCAAGGAAACAATAGTTGGGATAGTGAGTAGTTAGATAATACCAACATGGGTAAAAGGAATATCATGCATAATCCCTTAGTCATTAAGCAATATAATTTTGTTAGTTATTATTATTATGTCACTTTTTATCATCTTTTATCATTTTATTATTTCTAGTTTCAATCATCTTACTCAAACCATTCTTGATTGAATGTGGACTTTGCCTGCTTTGTTTCATTTTATTATTATTTTATCTAGCCATTTTGGTATTATGTGGTTGTAGGGTTTTTATTTATTTTTAATTAAGTCTTTAATCCCCTTGGTGATATGATTTCTAACCTCTTGTTATTGTTTTATTTCCTAGGGAAAGGGACCCTAATTAAATGATTTTCTAAAATTTGGTTTTGTCATAATAGCCTAAGTAGGGGGACACAAGCATTTTGAATCTTAACAAATATTATTATGACCAAATATCTTGGTTGATGGAGTAAATTATTACATAATTTCAAATTTAGCAAATTTGGGGATTTGGCTCTTTTTCCATAAATTTTTTTGGGTAGTTAGAGGAGAGAGACATAGGAGAAAAGACATGGGGAGAGTATAAACCCTAGAGGGAAGAAAAATGGTGGAAAATATGAGTAAATGGGCTCAAAAACCCTACCAAAAGAGAGGAGGGAGAAGAGAGTAGCTTGTGGCTTGGCTAGAAAATGAGGTTGGGCATGGTGCAATGCAAGAAATCTCTTGGGGAAGTAAGCAAGAAACTCCATCCCTTTCTTGGAAGGTAAATTGATTTCCAAATAAGTATTGTTTTAAAATTAGAAAAAGGAAAATAAATTTTGTTTTGTGTTTTCAAGAAAAATAAATTATTGCCAACAATAGGATTTTACATCAATTTGGGGTGTTTTAGGTTCATGAGGAAGTCATAAGACTTCCTGATGAACCTAAAACACCCAAAATTGATGTAAAATCCTATTTTTGGCATATGGGTTATTTTTATTTTAGATTACCAGACTATTTTAAAATCCTAGGTTTGAACCCTAACACTAAAATATCTATTTTTTTGATATAATTCCTTGTTGGGAATATGGGCATATTAAATATTTTATTACCTATATTTTACTTGGTTGTTTTGGAATTAAGATTAAATAAGACATTTTAGGTTTCCAAAATAAGGGTTTTATTACTATAGGGTTTTATTACTATGGCCATTTTTGTAAAGGCCTAGTAATATAAATTTATTGGGTTTTATATTGTTAATTTATTATGACATTTTGGGCTTCTAATTGGGGTTTTAGTACTATGGCCTTTTTGGGTAGAAGTTGTGTATTAATTTGTTGGGTTATATTTTTGTTATCTACTCATAACATTATATTAGTTTTAGTTAATTTTCCTTTTAAAATGGCTAGGTTGAATAGCTAGATTTTGGATTAAAACCCTAGTTTTTTATGATGCCATTTTGGATGAATTTGGCTTGCTTGGTTAGTATGTTATTTTATATATAAATTTAATCTGGTAAAATGAGTTCTTAAATTAACGATCTTATGATATTGAAACTTTGACTAAGACATTTAGATTCTTGGTATTATCATCAACCTGCAATTTCTTTTAAGAATTAAATTTTATCATATGAAGGTTAGTTATAGTGATTTCGTCACTTTGCATAAGTGTTATGGGTGATTAAATAATTTTACCTAGTTAGATGATGGAGTGAGTTTTTTAATTTCTTGGTGATTTATTTAACTGGTTTTGAATACCATTTGCATGTGAATGTTTCATTTTTCCTCATGGTTGTAGGTGATGATTTTTATCTCACTATGGTTGTTAAATTATGTTATGTGACCATTGGCATACTTGGAAAAAATGATGAAGGCTTATCAGGTTTGATTGAGTATGTAATCTATGCTAATAAACCTTCAAATAAAGACAAAAGTTGCCAATATTTGTATGCTTATTGGTGATTGTGTTTTGAGTCAATTTTAAGCTTGTGGTGAATTTATTATCTATCAAGTAATTCATGTAATTTTAATTAATGGATTTTATATTACTTATTAATCATGTCCTCATCCCGTAAGACTTGAAAGCTGAACTCCACCTCCTAGCTGATGGCTATGGGTGGTAAGGGCCACCTATTGAGGGGCTCATAGAATGGGTTGGGGTAGGACAGTTCATGAAGAGAGACTCTCTTGGCAATTTTTTAGTTAGTTATTTGTTTTAATCTTGATCTACCAAATGATTCATTATATTATGTTTACTTTAGCATATGTTATAATTACAAAAACATTATTTTGTTAATGCATGAAATTAGATGGAAACATGATTATTTTATTACTATTGTTTATATGAATCTCAGTCAACTATTTAAATAGATTTCTCTTCCATTATATTATTGATTGGATAATTCATACTTGTTATAATATTTACCTTCATATGAATAGAAAGGTTAAATGGATTACTGTCTAAATTACAATCTATATTTGAATACTCTCATTATAATGTTAATAGTTCATTCAGTAAAATGGGTAAACTCATGATTAGTTATGTAAGAGGTAAACATTGCTAATAGGATGCATATAAGTTGTTTTTATAGTTCATGGGTTATTCCATTATAACTTTAGGTTTTACTTTTTGTTTGATGATCAAGCTTGTGATCATAATTACTTGGAATCATATATCTTGTAAAAATTACAAAATTTTATACTCGCACACTAAAATGTACTGAGTAAAATCATTATTAAGTGTTGGAAACATGACAATTAGCCTATTTTTATACTGTTGTACAATCAAGGTTGTGGGAATAATAATAGGTTCATTTTATGCATTAAGAAACACTATGTATGAATGTAGTTTGTCTTTGTATACAACTATACTTAAATTCTTTTTGTGACATAATAAAGATTGTGATTAATAAAGAAAAGCTTCCCAAGAGAGTTTTTAGAAATTCTATCAAAAATCATAGCACCTATTGATGGAGTCCATAGCAACTAAAGAAGTCTGTAGCTAGGACTAGTGAAGTCCATAGCTTTGCCAAAATACTGGATCTTCTATTAGAATCATCTTCTAAGGCCATGGAATCATACCAAGACTTACTATCATTTATTTTATCCTATTATATTACCTATATACACAAAATTGGAGGTCTAAAGCATGTAAAGAGTTAGAACATAATGACAAGAATAGGAATTTGGACTCACATATAGTAAGTTAACAGTACATATATTCTTGTTTAAACTAGTTATAAGTCCTAAAGATACATGCAATTATCAACCCCCACTGGTAGATTAGTAATTGTAAAGGAGATAGTACATGGTTATAATGAGTCATATATTGGACTCATCAAGTTATGCATATGAAACTATGTTTGATTGAATATTTCATAAGATCTATTTAAAGGAGTAAATTCATTATTAAATGAAGAGAAATCTATTTATTATTAAACTATTGTTCATAATTATTTTAGTTAGTTGTTCATAAATGAATAACAGTGATAAATTGATACCATGATGTCAATAAGACTCAATTCACATTTAAGAAGGTTATTTTCTATTTTAGAAGTTATAGTTACTTCAAAGGATTAATTAATTTTATTACTACGATATTCATAAACATTGTGATCTTTGAAACAAATTAATTAAATAATTACAATATTATAAGAGTATGACAAGAAATTACCATAGTTGTAAGTGGTGCATTAGAAGTTAGTTTTGTACAAGCATGCCTTGCTTAAAAAGTGTAAAAAGCATGTCTACTATTATGAGTTGAATATGACAAAGAATTACAAAAGATTGTTAGCATAAATGATTTTGATGTTACTATAAGGATGAATTATGGAAACTAATGAATTAAAAAAAAAATTATAATCATATGGATAAAGCTTAAGTGACATACTTTTATTATTAGTTTAAATTTAATCCTACACTATAATTGGTCCTTATAATAATGACCAAGTGAAAAGTAGATAGTAATTTAAGTTATTTAAACTCTAAATACTTACTTATAGGATGGTCCTAGATTACTATGAGAATGAGTTAAATAGTATTGATCAACAATATAATGCTTATTTGTGTGAAGACATTGATCCTTGACAAGAATCCTAATAACTAAATTAAATCACAATAGTAAATTGTTATGTAAAATGATAAGTGGGAGCACATAGTAAGAGGAACCATAAAAACTTATAGATCGTAGTATAATGATCTAAATAAGGATAGTACTATAAATGGTTCTTTACTTATCCAAAATTCATTAAATTCCTATTGTAATTTCAGGGATTTTAAATTCCCATTTTTTAACTTGACAAATGAACATCATTGATTGACTCAAATAGAACAATGTTACTTATATATTATGAATCATGGATTATTAAAAAATGTTGCAACTCCTGAACTTAGGAATAATAAATAATTCTTGGTTGTTTAACATATCCCAAATCTTCAAATATATGTATTAACCTAAGCATCCCAAGTACAAATAAGGGATAAATAAGCTACCCCAACCTATACCCAGACTTACGTAGATGTGAGTCTCTTAGATAGGATAACGATACCTAGGTGATCCTATTGGGAAGGTATCTACTCCCATATAGTTTAGAGCTTATTGTTATGGGCTGAAAATTTATACGCCCTAAGTTGCATGTAGATTTCATAGGACAATAATATTCTCTATAGAATCTTCCAGGTATAATTACCCTAATTACGAGTTGCATATACGTAAATTTAGTTATGGAATTTATGGGCATGTTACACAAAACCAAACTATGTGTAGTGGACCCTATTCATAATTCCACTGTGTAATATGAATAAAGTGACACTCAACTTTTTTAGAAGGGTCATTTTAAGCTATTCCTCATAATACTCACATATAATCCTTAAGTTCACTAAATAAATGGCTCAAGCACAAGGGAATGTTTATATAGACATAAAACCTACCTGCTTAAAATAATGTGCTCAACAACACACTGCCTTCATTAAATATTTAAAATAAATCACTATGCCCCATAAACATTAAATGTTCATTATAATTCCAAAGCACCATAGCACATCATAGCATAAGGCATCACAATGAATCACATCAAAAAGTGACATTAATTTAAACCACAAGAAGATTCCATGATTTAAGGAATTAAATGCAATAGATTAGGAACTATAATGAATATTTATCCATAACACATCACAAGAACATATGTGCTAAAAATAAACTACACACAAGATAAGTTACACAAAATACATAATATCACAAGGCAAAATTATAACACTAATGATGTGAGAGCATCCTAGGAATGCAAAGC